>JAKCPI010011623.1:0-68534 GCA_023213315.1 Euborellia annulipes | reverse complement strand
TTAAAAATATTTTCGTTCCAATTGCACCTCATATACAGGGTGGTCCATATCAAAGTTATGTTTTTAAATGGAACGCCCTGTATATTGTGCATGTTAGTTCTACTCCCAATTTTAATATGAGTTTATGTCGTGCAATGTATTTTAAAACCAAACCGTTTAGCCGCAAATCGGGCTTTAGTGAAAAAACTGCTGTCTGGAAAAAATTGAATATCTCGCGAACCATAAAACTTAGGGAACTGTTCTTTTGTGAAGTTTTTAAACGTAATGTACTAATGTAGTCAGATGGGGAACCCGGAACTATTCTTATGTTGGGAGATATGGCCATGCCAATTTGGAAAATTTCAATCATGGATAACTTCATTTTCAAATGGAACATGCTACTTTTTTTTTATGCCATGGGACGTGAGGTGGTATCTTTCAGCTGATATAAGGTTGTCTATATCTATCTTTGGTAGTTTTCTTTTTATTCCAAAATATCTGATAACGAAAAAAAAAAATATTTATTATAGACAAAATAATTGAAAAAAAAATCGAACACATGAAACCAAATTTATGTCATGGACAAATTATGTAATGTTGTCGAAAATGTCTTTTAATTTCCTTTAAAATCATTTATTTGAACTTCTCAAAAGAAGTCCCGCTTGCTCAAATTCGGGTTATGATTTGTCAACAAGATGGCGCACCTTCCCTGAACCCCTTTAACCTAATTTCTTTTTCGAGAAGTTCAATGATTTTAAAATAGCCTAAGTTGCCGAAAAGACTGTGTGAATGGGAAAAAAAGTGTGTTTTTTTAATAAAAAAAAATCTGGTGGCGAGCTGGCTCACAGCACACAACTTTCTCTTACCTTCGGTAATCGAAAGTTGTGTTCTGTGCTTGTCACACCAGATTTTTTGTCTCGACATATATTTAGTTTCCGACAGTAGTGAATTTGAATTCAGATGTAAAATTTATAAGTATGGGAAAATATTTATATTTTGTTACCATGGCAACCATTTCTCCTATCTTTTCTATTTAGTACAAGAGTAAAGTGGTCTTCAGAAGATTTCAATGACAAAATGAGAATATACATTTTAAAGAGAATCTAAAAAATAATTGATATTTGAATTTAAAAAAAAATCGTTGGAGCGAATTTTGAGAAAATCGAAAAAAACTGAAAAAGTGCATTAGTAAAGTACTAGTACTTTTTGGCCAATTTTGTTTAAAAGCTACGTGTCACGTCCCATGGGGGTGCCTAACTTAAATATAAAATTTCAACCCCCTAGCTCTTTTCGTTCTTGAGATATTTTGTTCACAGACACACACACACACACACACACACACACACAGACAGACCATGTCGCGAAAACCACTTTTTTGGATTCAGGGGACCTCAAAACGTGAAGATCCATCAAAATCTCGACATCGAATTTTTGACATGAAACCAATACTTTCTCTCTCTATATATATTAACATATATATAGAGGTAAGAGAAAGTAAAAATCTGATGTGACTGGCGCACAGCACACAACTTTCTCTTACCTTCGGAATCGAAAGTTGTGTTCTGTGCTTGTCACACCAGATTTTTTGTGTCGACATATATTTAGTTCCCGACAGTAAGGAACATATGAATTCAGATGTAAAATTTATAAGTATGTGAAAATATTTATATTTTGTTACCATAGCAACCATTTCTCCTATCTTTTCTATGGAGTACAAGAGTAAAGTGGTCTTCAGAAGATTTCAATCAGAAAATGAGAATATACATTTTAAAGAGCATCTAACAAAATAATTGATTTTTGAATTTTAAAAATTTATCAATATAGATAAAATAACATACAAGGGGCTATGAGATGCTATCGAAATATTCATTGGCATGAAAAGATCTTAAATTTTACATGCCTTCCAGGCCCCCGGAGGATGGCTGGTCCCATGCCCTCCCCCCCCCCAAATTTCCTAGTTACGCCCATGCTGGGATCTGAACTTGCCCTTTGGCTTTTAAGATTAATAATATTGACATTTGTCACTATCTTTAACATCTCGGCCATAGCGTAGGAAATGGGGGGGGGGGGGGGGGTGGAGTAAAAGAGAATTTACTTGAAACACCTTTCTAAGTATATTTTCATTTAATTGACTGGGCCAAGGAGACCACTCCCCGGATATGTTGATACGAAAAATCCCTCACCCATTATCATTCTACCTAACACAAACTAATTTCTGCAACCCATGCCAAGTCGTATCTTTTGATTGGCTTATATAGTGTAAAAATAAACGCTTGACAATTTCATGGTAGGGAATAGGAAGCATTATTATTTAATTTGTTTCAGGAAATAATTTCTCTTTTTGTAAAAAGAGTTGCTGCTTTCTTCCCTTCCTATTCACCCTTATATTTAATTGGCGACCCATTAAAGGGTCATGACTCGCAGTTTAAAAAACATTTCAATAATTATTGCTCCATTCCACTAAGGCGAATGTCTCCTTTCGGGGTTAAACTTTTGCTTGTTCAATTTAATTTCCCATTATCTTTTATTTCAAAATTGATTTAAACCTCATATAAAATACATTCATATAGAAATCGATCAATTTCATTTGGAACCCTTTGACTTAGGCATTCTTTGTTACGTATTCGTTTCTAATTTTAAACTTGGTCTTTTTATCTTGCGCTCATGACCATATCAAAGACTTACAATATGTTCCTTTACTATTTTTAGCATCCAGACTCGCGTAAAAAATTGTTTCTCAGTAAATGATCCCATCAAAGCGAGAATTCAAACCAGTAAACAGTTATTTTGATAAGTTTGCCAAATCTCTTGGCTCATTGAATCAGTCACCAACTAGGAAATTGACTATCTTGTTAATTTTATAAGCATAGCGGTGATTCTTATTTGATTTGGATAATTTGCTGTGATGATTCTTTACAAATTATCGGAATAATTTTATTTTTTTTAAATTATATTTTTTTATTAAAGATTTTTTTTACTGTTACTACAACAAAATTCATCCCCCACTCTTCATTTAATTTTTTTTTTTTTTTTTTTTTAACACACTTTTTTTCTCATTCACACTCACATTCACACACACATACACACAGTCTTTTCGGCAACTTAGGCCATTTAAGACTTTAAAAGATACTCGTATTTATATAATATACATTTATATGGGGTCCAGGCATTCTTATTTAAGCCATTTGGTATCCAAATGGCTTAAATATGTTAAAATCATCGGACTGCCTGGGGTCCGAACCCGCGACGTTTGGTATTCGAGGTTAGCACGCTAACCTCTACGCCAAGCCCCGAGGGCTTCATTTAAAATCAATATACCATTATGGTAGTGACAATACAGGTTATCTCTTTTTTTGTTTATATTGAGATGATAAGAATATATCTTTTGTGGGGTAACAAAGTGTTTTTGAAAATCAAAATAAAGTTTTTTTTTTTTTTTTGGTTTTTTTAAATTTTTTTTTTCAATTTGAAGAAAAATAAAAATAAATTTTTTTAAGAATTTTTTAAAAAATACTATTTAATATACATTTGAAAAATATTTCGTTCTTAACTCATTTTTGAAATTTTTGGTCTTTGACACACCATTGCATAACAGGGTCCATATAAGCCTGTATTATTTTAAATAAAAATTTGACAAGTTGATAGTTTATCCATAACATAATCGGGATTGCGCTCTTTTTGGTACATCAAAACTAGATTAAATTTCCTTTGAAAACATGGGCCATTAAAAAAAAGAATTAGCCACAACAGATCTTTGGAGCTGCGTACTAATAAAAATTTGTTCGTTTTTACGTTCTGTAAAATAACAAATATAAATAGCCAACTTATTAAAGTTTTTTTGCATTTAATTGCTCCTTTTTATTTCTCCAAATCACAATTAATAATGTAACAATTGTGCAAATATCGTATGTTCTATATGAGCTCTGAGCACTATGAGAATCCATTTATAATGTTGTCATTTGGGTTGCCTACCTTCTAGCAACCGAAATTAATAATTTCTACAATTCATGATAGATTTTTGGACTAGTCAATAAAAAAATATGGTGTATAATTTTTCTTAATGCTCTATTTATCCTGATTTTTAATTAATTTTATTACTTTCCCTTACCCTATATATGAAATATATAGAGAGAAAGTATTGCGATCATGTCAAAAATTCGATATCGAGATTTTAGTGTTTTTTTTTTAATTGTTTTCATTCCCCTAAATTAATATTAAACATTCTTTTAAAAATACTAATGAAGAGTGCAAAAATTTGGATAAAAATCAATCAGGGAAAGAAAAGACCACCCGATCAAACTTATACCAGTTGTAATAGAATTTTGAACTCCTATTTAGTAAGATGGGACTATAAAATATTTAAACAAATATCAAAAAATTAAATAAATAAAAATTCATATTTTTTAAAATTTCTAATTTCTCTTTGAAAAAATTTAATTATTATGAGGGAATTCCCACCAAAAACTAATCCGTTCATCTCTATGTAATTAATAATATGAATGAGAAATCTAATGATGATTGCATACACACACTCAGTGAAAGAGAGATCTATTTTTTCCTTTTGGCCACGAGTCTCTCAAAGCGGATAAAACTAGTAAAAATCGAAAATTTATTTTCTGATTGCACCTTGCATTATACCTAGTATTTATTAATGAAATATTGTGAAAGATAAGACTTCAAGTAGATACGGTTGCCTAGCACTAAACTTGCAGGCGATATCTCCAAGTCGCAGCCAGATTTTTTATTAATGAAAATTTGAGGTCGTTAGCTTCAAAATTGTGGCTGCTGGAACCTCTCAAAATCAGCTCCTCGAGACGAGCTTCTTAACAACATTACGAAGGCTTAACTCAAAAATTGAATTTTCGGACTTTCGCCACTATGATTATCAGCAGGCGATATGCTAGCTGTATTTTTAAAATATTAAGTAGTTCAATAGGAATCTAGTATTCGTATATAAAAATTTTTAATTAATATTCTTGAAATTTTTAATAAGACTAAGAAAAAAATAGAAGATTAGGATAATTAATTTCAAGAAAATTATTTAAAAATTTGATATACCATATTCTGATTATATTATTTGTGAGGTATGTCTTTGTGGCTGGAAGTATTATTATTAAGGAGTCAAAAAAATTCAAGACATAGGCAGCCAAAATTGTTTCTTTTTTTATTGCCGTTCCAGGCTGACATTCTTTCGTTGTCCTATGAGCGCTCCGTTCATGCGAATGTGTGTCGCTGAAATTGTAATTTTCATTTATTCTCGCCTCCGGCTCTGAAGATGGCCTAGACCAGTGGCCGAAACGTCAGCCTGGAACGGCAATAAAAAAGAAACAATTTTGCTGCCTATGTCTTAATTTTTTGACTCCTTAATAATTATATTATTTAATATTTTAAAAATATCGCTAGCGTATATCCTATTTGTCTCTTATGAAGTTATCTACATGCGCCGTCAATACATTAAATTAAATACTAATAAAAAATTCCAAGACATAAAACAAACTTTTCCGGCATAGAGCCTGTTCCTTTGAATCGTTTTTTGGCTATCTGTTCAAGGCCAATACAATGCACTTTCTCTGGACGTCCATCCGGTTTTTCGTTTGTTTTTTTTACGAGTTTTCTGTCCACCTGAACGAAACGTTCGTTGCATGCTCTTACGTCACTTGGCAGCATTGAGCCACATCATTGGCCAACAAACTGTATTCAGATGACAACTAATGAGCATTAAATAACAACCTTAAAGCAACGACAAGTTCTTTAAAGACTATAAACACCTAAGTAAACAATTGTTTAAATTAATAATTATCACTCTTTCTTTGCTCAGCTTTGTTTTAAACAAAACATACGTAATTCAAATGATTATTATATGGGTATTTATAACATACCAATAATAAAACTTCACAAAACAGGTGAATTAATTAAAAGGAACACGTTAATTTGTCCCAATTTCCTGTGCTCAAATTTAACTAGGCTAACAAATTAAAAGAGAAAAACGAATTATTAATTAACTAAATACATTTGAAAAGATTCATGTATATGTATGTAGATTCTTATCGTCCGATTCAGTTACAATCACTTTTGCAAATACTTCTTACTTTCTCTTACCTCTATACATGTTAATATATAGAGAGAGAAAGTATTTGTTTCATGTAAAAAATTCGATGTCGAGATTTTGATGGATATACACGTTTTGAGGTCCCCTGAATCCAAAAAAGTGGTTTTCGAGACATGGTCTGTCTGTGTGTGTATGTGTGTATGTGAATAAAATATCTCAAGAACGAAAAGAGCTAGGAAGTTGATATTTTATATTTAAATTAGGTACCCTCATGATTCGAAGCTTTTGAACATAATCGACCAAAGATTACTAGTAATTTACTCATGTACTTTTTCAGTTTTTTTTCTATTTTCCCAAAATTCGCTCGAACGATTTTGATTAAAATTCAAAAATCAATTATTTTTTAGATGCTATTTAAAATGTATATTCTCATTTTGCCATTGAAATCATCTGAAGACCACTTTACTCTTGTACTTCATAGGAAAAATAGGAGAAATGGTTGCCATGGTAACAAAATATAAATATTTTCCCATACTTATAAATTTTACATCTTTAATTCTAATATATTGACGGAAACTAACGTCGACACGAAAAATCTGGTGTGACAAGCACCAGTCACACCAGATTTTTAAATTTGTGAATTGTGGGTGAACTGGTGGTATACAAAGGGTTGCCAGGCCCCAAGCGGCTGTGGGTGTGTTGAATTTAGGCTGTTTAAAATTAAATATTATTATTTTAAAGTAAAATAAACTAAAATTTATTTTCTTTGAAAGCAAATGTTCATTTTCAAATAAACACTTTTCTATTAAAATAATCATTTACAGTAATATTCGATCTATGTGATTTTTATCTCCAACCCATTACATTAAATTTTTTATACCTTAAATATTGAATTATCGGCTTCTTTAAATTGAATCTCAGAATGGCATATTTGTATAAATTTTTTAAGACAAATATTGGTTAAATATTATCTTTACTTTGGGAGGAATTTCAGTTGATGTCCCATAAAAACTAGCTCGGATAAAAAATATTTAAAGCTGATAAGGCTGACTAAACAAATATTGGGAAGGGGAAGAAAAACTTCGAATAAACTTATTTATCTGACGAAGAAATATTTGATAATACAGTTTGCATATACTAAAATTTTATAGAGTTAATGTTAACTTTAAACATTATTTAAAAAAAACATTTTCAATAAAAAGTTATAAGATAAAAAGTAAAAAATATTATTTTTTACTTTCTCTTATTTGAAATTGTTTTTTCAAAAAAAAAAAAAAAAACTCATTCACTTTAAATTTATGAAAAAGTCAAGTCCATTGTCTCCTTTTTTAAGTCATAATACATTTTTTTTACTTAAAAATAAATATTAAAATGTTCTTCCTTCGAATATATGATTAAGTCTCGTAATGGCTTTTCTTTTATTTCTTTGACGATCATTCAGGCCGTTAAAATATCATTAGGTTTTTATATATTTGACAGGATTTAGCTTTTCTTTCTCTTTGGGATGTAAAAAAAGGTAGTAAAATGCGAAATCTCGATCCGCCATTCAATGCAAAGATTGCCTTGTTGTTGTTTGGCTTCTTGAATAATAATGGCCTTTTTTATGTTGAATTATTCTCTTCTATTCAATTGTAATTATAAATCGATAGACTTGATTGATGAACAATTAAAGCTAATATATATTATAAATATGAACTTGAAAAATAAATTGGACTATTTTTATTATTTTCCCAACCGGTGTGCCCCGATACGGAATGATTGGCTAAGGGGTGCCGCGAGATAATGAGATAAACAAAAAAAAATTGCTTACACTTAAGCTAACAAAGTTATTGATGTATTTGTTCTCAGTGAGAAAAGTAAAGTTTATGGGGTTTGTTATTTATTATATAATATTTGAATAAATTTACATATGTCCTCGGGGCTTGGTGTAGAGGTTAGCGTGCTAACCTCGTATACCAAACGTCGCGGGTTCGGACCCCAGGCAATCCGATGATTTTATTTAAGACAATTGGATACCAAATGGCTTAAATAAGAATGCCTGGACCCCATATATGTATATTAAATCAATAACGGTTATCGTAAATGTCTTATATGACCTAAGTTGCCGAAAAGACTGTGTGTGTGTGTGAGTGTGAGTGAGTGTGAGTGAGAAAAAAGTGTGAATGTTTTTTTATAAAAAAAAAAAAAAAAATTTACATATTAAACTTAATTTTTTTTTTATTTAAGGAAGGGGTGCCCCGCTGTTCAATGTTATTCCCAAAAGTGCCGTGAACTTGGGAAACTCTGTACTAGACGCTAAGCCCGACTGTGGCCGCCTTACTCTTTGAATGACTTGTGTAAACATTAGCTATAGCATCTTCCCTCTTTTCTAAGATAATTTTGTCATATGGTTTTAGAATATCGCATATAGTGGGAGTACCGCTACGATTTTGGTAACGAAATTATATTCGTGTACCTCTTTAAAAGATGTTCTACAAAATAAAAAAAAAATCATGGCTCTAGCTCTTATAGTTCCAAAGATAATTTGGTAATGCGTTAGTAAGGTCTATATACAATATATAAGGGTGGGCCTAAAAAACTCATTTTTTTATTTCGAAGTTGTAATAGCGCGGGAAAGTTGCTAATTATATAAACAAAAAAAATTGTGAGGTATGTCTTTGTGGCTGGAAGGAATAAAAAAAAAAAAAATCCAAGACATAGGCAGCCAAAATTATTTCTTATTCGGCAACAATAAAAGAAATAATTTTGGCTGCCTATGTCTTAAATTTTTTCGACTCCTTAAAAAAAAAGGAAAAAAAAATTTCAATATCAGTTGACATCTTCCGGTCGCGCATAGGCCCTAAAGATGGATAAAATATGAAAAAAAAATTTCATTTTGCTATAATTTTTTAAATTTTTGAATTCACGCCATATTACTCGTAAAAATGTAACTTTTTCATTATTTTCGCAAATTTTGGGACTTATGCGTGGCCAGTAGATATCAAATGATCTAAACCAAATTTTTTTTTTTTTTTTTTAAATATTCACACTTTTTTTCTCATTCACACTCACATTCACACAGTCTTTTCGGCAACTCAGGCCATTTAAGACTTTGACGATAACCGTTATTTATGAATTTGTCTATATTGGGGTCCAGGCGTTCTTATTTAAGCCATCTGGTATCCAAATGGCTTAAATAAAATCATCGGACTGCCTGGGGTCCGAACCCGCGACGTTTGGTATACGAGGTTAGCACGCTAACCTCTACGCCAAGCCCCGAGGGCCTAAACCAAATTAAAATACAATGGTTTTTTACTTTCTCTTAGCCTATATATGAAATATATAGGAGAGAAAGTATTGCGATCATGTCAAAAATTCGATGTCGAGATTTTGATGGATATACATGTTTTGAGGTCCCCTGAGTCCAAAAAAGTGGGTCCCGCAAATTGGTCTGTGTGTGTGTGTGTGTGTATGTATGTGTGTGTGTGTGTGTGTGTGTGTGTGTGTGTGTGTGTGTGTGTGTGTGTGTGTGTGTGTGTGTGTGTGTGTGTGTGTGTGTGTGTGTGTGTGTGTGTGTGTGTGTGTGTGTGTGTGTGTGTGTGTGTGTGTGTGTGTGTGTGTGGGGGTGCGTGTGTCTGTATGTGTGGACAGATTTTTAGCATGAAGGAATTGAGCTACCGGATTGAAATTTTATATTTAACTTAGGTACCTTCCCACACGCTCAAAATAAGCTTTGAACAAAATCGGCCAAAAAGTACTAGTACTTTACTGATGTACTTTTTCAGTTTTTTTCGATTTTCTCAAAATTCCCTCCAAGGATTTTTTAAAATTCAAAAATCAATTATTTTTTAGATGCTCTTTAAAATGTATATTCTCATTTTGCCGTTGAAATCTTCTGAAGACCACTTTACTCTTGTTCTTCATAGGAAAGATAGAAATGGTTGCCATGGTAACGGAATTTAAATCTTTTTCTTTTTATTAGATTAAAAATCAATTATTATTTAAATTCCCATTTATTTTTTTATTTCTGTTTTAATTGTTTCAAAGAAAACATATATATATATATATATCTCCCACTTGCAAACATTATCGTCTCTCTCTACTCTTTTTAAATTCCCTTTCCACCTTATCTTCGCATAGAAACAATGTTAATTTCCTATAGGGATTTGTATGTTAATTTCGATTCAAAAGGGGGTCCCCTTTAGAACTTTTTACGCATTTAAAATTTTTTTTTCCAATTCTTATGAAATTTTGTATTTATTTACGATTCTATATTGTGTATAAAATGTCCAAATATGAGATTAAAATTTTGAAAAATAACCATAGTTTATTTGAAGCAGTCAACATTTAAAATGCAAGTTTGAAACTAAGGTGCTATCGGAAACTAAATATATCTCGACACAAAAAATCTGGTGTGACCAGCACAGTGCGCAACTTTCTCTTACCGAAGGGTAAGAGAAAGTTGTGTGCTGTGCCGTCCACCAGATTTTTTAGGCTCCTTTTGAAGACGTTGCAAAGTATTACATTACGAAAACATCTAATTCAAAAATTAAAATAAATAATCGCAAAAATAATGATTTTTTTTTTCATATTTTGTCAAACTCTAATGCCTATGCGCAAGCGGAAGATGCCAACCTATTTTGAAATTTTTTTTTTCCTTTTTTTTTTGTCTATATAATTCGCAACTTTTCCCTGATTTAGTCATGTATGAAATTTCAATTTCATTATCTATAAAAATTTAAAACTTAAAATCTGGTGCGACTGAACTCTCAACTCACAATTTTATTTTACAATCGGTAATCGAATTATAAAATTTGTGTTTTAACCACTAATGCAGTGGTTTCCAAACTTTATGTTACCACGCCTCCCTTAAAAATATTTAATCTTATGACGTCTCCCCCCCCCCCCTCCCATTTTATAAAATAATACAAAAACAAAAATTTTTAATGCTAAAAAATATAAATTTATATAAAAATATTTTTTAAATTTATTCTTATTTATATTAAAACTAGCAATCATTTGAAAAATTGGTCCTGGTGGCCAATATTCGCTCCTCCCCTTAGACTAGTCCGCGCCTCCCTAGGGAAGCGCGCCTCACAGTTTGGAAAACGCTGGTATAAGGGTATTTTATGTCTGGTGGAATTTGTATCAGGAATGAAAGTTAGAAGAAAAAGCAACCAGAATTTTTTCTTTAAAAATATATTTTAACAGCTTTCGTTTCGGCCTTGGTCAAAGCCATCCTCGGATGACCACTAACCACTCCGAGGATGGCTTTGACCAAAGCCGAAACGTCAACTGTTAAAATATATTTTTAAAGAAAAATTCTGGTTGCGTTTTCTTCTAACTTTCATTCCTGAAGAAAAATCTTATTTTCACGCCCTAGGGGGGTGCCTAACTTAAATATAAAATTTCAACCTCCTAGCTCAATTCCTTCATGCTTTAAATTGAACCCAATCAGACACACAAACAGAACATATCGCGAAAACCATTTTTTTGGATTCAGGGGACCTCAAAACGTGTATATCCTTCAAAGTCTCGACATCGAATTTTTGACATGAATCCAATACTCGCAAGGGATTTGATGGGTTCCTAAGTTACTCTGTGTTATTATTATCTGTTTATGATAGTTTCGAAATCTTTAAAAATTAATTCCGCCCCAGTAATAAGAAATTTTAGAATGACATTAAAATGTTTCTACCTCACTATCCTATTTGCTAAATATTGAATTTAGATTTTAACTCAAACGGAATGCACTTATTTTTTAGTAAAAGTATTACAAAACATTAATATCTTTGTGCATTATAGGGGATGGGGCATTAACCCCCCTGGTTAATGCTTTATACACCCCCCTCCCCCCCCCCCCTTAAGGAAATGCGAGCCTTCACCTCGGAATTACTCTTAAAATAATTTGAATACATTTATAAATAATTATTTTAATTTTCAACCCTTAATCCACCCCTGAGTAAAAGTATATTAAGGAAATTTGATTAACAAAAATATATGTGTGAATGTGTGTGTGAGTGTGAATGAGAAAAAAAGGTGTTTAAAAAAAAATAAATAAATAAATGAAAAACTAATTTTTTTCAAAGACACCTACACTCCCCCTCCCCCTTTCAACAGCTTATATTCTCCCTCTACCCTTAGTGAAATACAAAATATTTAATTACATATTCAAAAGAATTGTTTTTCGCAGTCAAATTATTTGTTTCTATCATTTTTTTTTTCAACGATAAAATGCATAATAATTACCTTTAATAAGACACTCAAGAGGGTGTGCTGGTTGACGGTGAGGTGAGGGTGTGTTACACTATATTAATTATTCACTTTGATTCACTTTAAACACAAAAAAAATAGCAGTGCCTGCAACCTGCAGCCACACGCTCGACTGAACGAGAGATTTGTCTCTCTCTCTCTGTATAGGAAAAAAATAAAAATAGATGAACATATAAATTCCCTTTTTATTAAAAGTAAAAAAAATACCTTTTGCTCTAATCTAACTATATTTAGAGCTGGAAAAAAAATGTCAACAAGTGATTTGGAATATTCCAAGGCTTTTCTTAAATAATCAACCGTAATCAAAATAATAATCAACGCTGTTTTACTTTCTCTTACCCTATATATGAAATATATAGAGAGAGAAAGTATTTTTTGAATGTTTTCTATTTATTTGACTTCGATTTAGCTAAAATAAATTTAAAAAACATTTTTTTCAATTTTTCAATCCTTTATCCAATCCTAATAAATAAAATAATTAACAATGCTATCGCAAAAAATTAAAACCCTGGAAAACTTCCTTGGATCCGCCTTTGGATTTTACACATAGTATAATTTTCTAGAATGAGTCTTACTTTAGGCCAGTGGTTTCCAAACTTAAAAAGCCTCCCTTAAAAATATTTAATCTATATAAAAATATTTTTTTTTATTTATTCATATTTATTATTTTAATTAAAAACTCCGTTCCAGAATCTTCTAAATTATTTCATTATTTTATTTATAAAACTAGCAATCATTTGGAAAATTGATCTTGGGTAGTCAATATTCGCGCCTCCCCTTAGACTAGTCCGCTCCTCCCTAGGGAGGCGCGCCTCACAGTTTGGAAAACGCTGCACTAATGCTTATATTTGACTTTTCATCTAGAGAAACTCGTTTCAACGAACATTTTAATCCTAATCAGCTTGATTAAATCGGAATATCTCTTTTAATCTTGTAATTTTAACCAATTATCGATTATTAATATTTCCGCTGATTTTGCTTACAAAATTTATCCGAGGCTTTGCATGTCCGGGAAATAATTTGAAGGTTAGCAATACAATGTAAGACATACATTCATTCCGGACCACCCTGACCGAGACCCTATAAAAGACCTTCCTTGTTGACGACTAAGGAAGAGTATATTGAAAGGTTTTACCCTTGGCTTAAATAAATTCAAGCCTAGTCTGAGTTAAAAAAATTAACTGGGTTCTTCTTCTTCTTCTTCTTCTGTCCTCGCCTTATTCCCGTGATGCGGGGTCGGCGGACCTAACTTTTTCCCTCTAATCCTATCATATGTTTTTGCGACCGAGAAGGATAGAACAGGCCGACCCGTCGCACGGTCTGTCGCCTGTTGAAAAGAGGAAGGAAGAGACAGACATACAAAGAACATAAGGGCTGCCTGTCCCAGCTCGGGTAGCTCGTGGTCGCCATCCACGTACCCACATTATGTGGGCCCCTGAGCAAAAACGTCTTATTTAGGTTAAATATTCCTAATCATTTTTTAGTAGTCTCTTCTATATTGTTTTGGAAAAGAATAAAAAATAACTTTCATTCTATAAAGGGTAAGAAATATATTAATTTTAATTTAGTATTTGATCTTAAGTTTTTATTCATTGCATGGTTCGGCAGTAACTACATTACTTCATCAGGTATGGATTAAAATACTCATTGTTAGCTGTTTAAGGAGGATAAATATAAACCATTGTCTTTTTACGGGCTCAATTTTCCAGGTTAATAAACTTACACCTTCTTTATTTTGAATGGATAAAATTTACAATCTAAATCTATGAATTATTAAAAAAACTGAAAACGTACATCAGCAAAGTACTAGCACTTTTTTATTTTTATTTTACTTTATTAATTTCGATCACAGACTGATAAACCATTTTGCGGACCCCACTTTTTTTGTCAGGGGGAGAGGTTCCTAAAAAAGTGTATTTCCATCAAAATCTCGACATCGAATTTTTTACATTAATCCAATAGCCTACTTTCTCTATTTATATTTAGGTAAGAAAAAATAAAAATATAAATTATCTATTATTTATTTAACTAATTGTTAGTTTCCAACTCTTGGACCAGAAATAGAAGTCTCGCTTTATGTTCCAAGAGTCCTTCTGCGGAATATGCCACTTGACTAGGGGCGCAGCCCCATCGATCGCCTTCGTTGAGCAAATGCATCAAATTTATTATTCTTGCTCACTGTTTGGAAATTTTGCAATCGATTGCCTTCGGCTTGCAAAATTTTAAAGTTTTAAATTTTCCTCTCCGACTGAAAGTTTTAAATTTCTCTCTTCGACTTAGAGTTTTAAATTTCCCTCTCTGACTGCTTCCTCTGACTCTGACCAGTCAGAGTGGTAAACACACACATACAAAGGAAGTGAACGGCTAACGCTTTATATATATATATACTAAGTTTAATGATAATACAACCAAGGGCGGATCCAGAGGTGTGACTCGCGGGGGGAGGTAATCTGGTGTGACTGGTCGCACAGCACACAATTTTTTTCTTAATTTCGGTATTTTAAAGGAGCATTCTGTACTTGTTTGCCAGAATATAAATATAAATCAAATTTTTAAGTATTAATTTTTAAAATTTTACATTAAAAATAAAATTTTTTTCGAAAAAAAGTATTTTTTTTAAATCTCGGGGGGGGGGGGGGTAATTACCCCCTTTACCCCTTGTATCCGCCCTTGAATACAACTAATTTTAAGGATTGCTGAGCCATATGTTTTTTCCCGATTGACCATTAGAAATTTTGTTTTTCTTCCTTGCATATCCACAATGAGAGCAAAAATTTGAAAATTCTTTAAATCTACGAACATTCTGACAGTAGACACTTTCACTGTTTGCGTGGATATAAAATGCCAAGCTGGAGAGATTTCTGTTTGCTTTGTCGAGTGGTCAGCCTTCCCCCGCTTCGCTCCCTTTAATCCGGGTCTGAATATATCGATCTATCTATTGGTTGGTTTTTTTGATCCTGAAGGCTGGATAATTTCACTATATCTCTTCACATTATTTAATTAAATTTCTACACTTCTTTTTTTTTTGGCTTGTAAATAAAATGATTTGTTTATTTTAAATTAAAAAAAAAAAAAATTAGCCCCAAGTTAATATATCATTTTGTCTAAACAAAAAGAATTTTTTGTAAACATTTAAATGAAAAGTTATTTTTTTTTTCAACTTTTGGTCATCCGTCTTCGGTAATATGCTTCTGTTGAATCCCTTGAATAAATCAAGTGACATTATCCATCTAGCCCGGAGGTTTTGGTGCCCCGATTGTTTACAAGAGAAAAGAGCCTGTTGAAAGAGGACTGCGTTCTATATTTTACGTAGGTGGACTTTTTTTTGCGGGGGCTCTTCATTTTTTTTTCCACTCCATAATCCTTTATTTTTGCGGGGGTGCAACGGTGACTCATGCCCGCCCACAGCTTGAAAATCCCTCATTCAATGCACCCAAACATGAAACGCGATTATAATTAAAATGTGAGGAAAAAGAGAAAATATTAAGAAAGTTCGAAATTATAAGAATGTACATTTTAATAAACATCTAAAAAATAATTTATTTATAAATTTTAATCAAAATATTTCAAAAAAAAAAAAAATTTCACCCCTTTAAACCTTATACCGAGCTTTGTGTTTTAGTAACTATGATCTGGGCTCTTATTTAATCGTATGATTAGCTTAAAATTAACTATATCTGGACAAACCAGCCTTTAGTCAATTAAATATGTACAAGTATTTCTCAAACATTTAACAAGAGCCGAGAAAAAAATTCTTCTCTGGGGCCTCAAAATGTATATTTCCTTGCCCCAGGGGCAAATTCTGGTTGCGCCACATAGTGATAATCTATATTATTAAAAGCTAATCGTTTAAATACCTAAAAGTAGATTTTAAATGAACTTTCAGTCATTTTATTTTTTAAATATGATGATCAGTTGATGTTGATAGTCTATCATTTAATTTGAATATATTTTTAAACTGATTAATTATTACCTCACTGATTCCAAGGACATCTGTTAGCTACTTAAAATATAAATTATTCATAAAGAAAAAAGAATAGTAACACAGAAGGTGGCTTACTAAAATTAGATGTTTGGGCTTTAATCGAGCTGTCTCTAATTAATTATTCACTCTAAAAAAAATGTTTGAGTTAATTTTTGAAAGCCGTAAAATTTATCAAAAATTAATAGGCCATAAATAATATTACTATGGTGTTTCTCTGTTTAATGTACGCGCGTACATTCAAAAGGTTGGGAAACAGACGGATTCAGTGGAGAAATGTTTAGAATCGCGGTGGCAAAATGGTGAATTTTTATTTTATAATTTATCAAATTCGGGGGAAAGTTATTGAGTAGACACCATTAAAGTCAGTTTCAAAAATTAAATTAAAAAATATGGTACAGTGTATATCTAATATATTTTCCTTTAAACGCATCGTCGCTTCCCTCTCTTGGGTTTCAATTCATTCATTTATTCACAGACACATTTACACGTTCAAAAAAAAACGACTAACAGAGATAGAGTCAAACTTTTTTTATGAATAAATGATATTATAATTTAATTTCAACCTACATTGCTTTTTATAAAAGAAGATATTATATATCATGCACAGTCAAGTCTTTTTTTCCCTCTCCCCTACCATGAATGGCTCATGTTTTGAGGTCACATACATCTAAAAAACAATCTCAGGCTAACTTTGGATCTGAATATTTAAAATATCACAGGGCCAGAACCTCAAGCGAGAGCAACCCTTTCTTCTGATCTGTTTTATATCGTTTGTTTAAAAATTTTTTTTCTTATATCAAATACTAGGGTCCGACCGAAACAAGATTTTCAGCCGAAACCGAATATTCGGCCTCAACCTTAGTTTCGGCCGAAACCGAAACTTGTATTCCTATAAAAAAATTTATATTTTTTTTTTTAATTTTCCCCCTCCGTGAAAATCATTTTACCTTTTTTTTAGGAGACAAAAAATTTTTTTCTCCTTCCAGTGCAAATCATTTGACCTTTTTTTTTTAAGACTCAAGTTTCGGCTACTTTTTGGCCGAAACCGAAACTACGGCCGAAACCATGATTTTTGCCCGAAACTGGCCGAAACCGTAACCGAAACCGAATATTCGGTCGGTTCCTATCAAATACAGATGTACGTAGATTAAGTTTTAAATTCTTATCACATTTTAATCAAAATTGTTTTTTCCTTCAACTACCTTTACATTTGATTTACTAAATTACATTACCTAAAAATAAATATAGGTCTATATACTATTTTATGTTATTGTGTGTTATCTAAAGAAGACTGCGATCAGTCACACCAGATTTTTTTTTATTACATTATATTTTCATTTTGTTATAAAAATTACTTGGCCAGGAAAATACTTATAAAAAAAATGTCAATCAATAATTTTTCTCTTCTTTGATAACTTTAAAGAGATTTATACTTTTAAAAGTCAAACTTTCAAAAGAAGTTTTTATTTTCTACTGTAGTTATTAAATTAAGATTTTTATTTCTTTTTGGCTGTCTTTTGCTTCTTTAACTTGAAAAGTTAAATTCATAAATAAAGTTTCATTTGGCTGTTCAAATCAGAACAAATTAGTTTCCAAAGTTGTTAAGTCCTATTTAAATTTTCTTATATTGTCAAATTCTTTTTTTTAATATATTTTCTACCTCTGAGGCCCTATTGACTTTTAAATTATTTAATTTTTTTTTTTTTGTGTTATAATTGGACCCTGTTATGCATTAGTGTGTCAAGCGCCAAAAAAAATTAAAAATTGAGTTAATCTCGGAATATTGTTTCAAATGCTATAATTAATATGGAATATGTCCTAAAAAAAATTTATTTTGCACAATTGACAAAAAAAAAGATATATAATCTAATCAAAACAATGTGAATCAGAAAAACTTTAATGTTAATTTTCTCGAATCTCGGTACCTGGCGCTTGACACACTAATGCGTGATGGTCCAAATATAAATATATTCAGTCATATTTATTTATGCCCAATCGGGTTTTATTAATATTTATGGAACTAACTGGAATCCGAACCCACATCCCTCGGTTTTTAAGGTTGTCAATATTGACACTCACTATCTTTAACTTCTCTGCGAAGAGGAGGTGGCGGAGGGGCAAAATTATTTTTGGATTTTTCCATATCAGATATAGAATAATTATAAATTATGATATTATGTATATTGATATGATAAATATATGATAAAAAAATTTTTCCGACTTCATTGCAATATATGTAATTCAGGCACTTTTATACCATCATAAATCCAATGGATTATATACTGGTATATAATTATTTGTGGGTAAATGTTATCAATCTATTTAAATTAATGACTCTTTCAAAGTCCGGAGGTATATATTTTATTACTTAGAAGAGGAACAGAATTACTGACCCTAGGATGGCAAATGAACAGATGTTAAGACATGTGTTTAACAGAAAGATTTTTTTCCTTTCCAAATACTTATAAAATTTTTAATTTTACCTATTTGCTCCTTCAAGATTATTTAGAATAATACTACAACCAAGTCCAAATGAATAGATGTCAACTTGGTAAAATACATTTTATTTTATACCCATTGAGTATTCTTCTTTGTCTATTTCATGATTTTTTTTTTTTAAATAAAAATAATAGAACCTCGTTGATTGATCAGGAATTAAATATTAAACAACTAACTAGCTGTACTACTACTGCTCTGAATATTATAAAACTTTTTTTTTTTTTTGCGCATTTCAAAATCTGATCTAACGCTTATTTTCAATTATTTCTTCTTTACTAAAAGTTCTATTTCCTTGTCCCAAATAATTCATTCTCTCTTTTAATAAATTACTTTTATCGACCCATTTGATAAATAATTTATCAAAACTTAAAAATAAAATAGCGAAATTGATATTATTCATTTATTTGTTTATTAATTATTTTATCTCTATTGGCATTTTTCGAATTCTTCGTCAAAGACGATAAGAAATTGGCTCAAGTTTATTAAAAGAGCAGTTGAGCCAGTTGAATTATTTAATGACTTCGGCGAGGATTCCATTCTCGATGAGATCCACAAGTGCCAGGTCATTGGCCTCGGTCAGGCACCCTCCTGTCGCCAAATTGTCAATAATTTATACCATAATAATTTTTTTTCTTTCTTCCTCGATTTTAAAGAGGTCTGAACTGCTATCCCATTTAATCTACGTTAATATTCGTGTATGCATTTTAAAGTAAGTATCGTGTCGGGGTAATCATCTCACCTTTATTGAAATAATGGAATAAAAAACCTAGTTCACTGAAACTAAAAACTATATTTTTTCCATTTTAACTATCTTTCAATTTTATAAAAGGAAAAATTTTATTCTCAAAAATGTTCATCCATTTGATTAGATCGGTTCCACTCTCCAAAAAATTTTAACTTTAACTATAAAGTTCAATGTCCCGAAATAAAAAAAGTATTTCTTTTCTACACGATTTAATAATCTTCTATATATATTGTAATCTAAAATTTTTCATATTTAGAAATAGGGAATCATATATTATTTCTATATGCTCCATAGATTTATTGAATTGTAGATATTCAAGGAAAGATATTTTTCTTTTCAGAAAGAATTTCCTTAGTTAAGATGACCAAATAGGAATCCTTTTCTTTTTAAAAAAAAAGTAAAAAAAATCAATATTTCAATATTTTCAATATTGTCATGCCACGGATGGAATAGGGCTCCCGACTTATTTTATATTTGGACTAAATCAAAGAATTTTTATATCAATTTTTTCTATAAATTACAATTAACAAGTAGGCCTATACAAATTAGGGTGAATAAAGACCTCCGACCCCGCACCGCGGGAATAATAAGGTCGAGTACAGAAGAGGGCCTATACAAATTAAACGCCAGGTTTTTTTTAATTCAAAAGTTTTATTATTACGATTTCTAGAGAAAAAAAAGTAATTTTTGATCAATTTTTAGACATGGAAAAAGATTTAAACTTCTGAGACAACTAGCACTTCTGATAATGACAAGAAATTGTAGAAATATGTATCAAGTGTTAATTTTATAATTAATAAAACCTTAGAAAGTGATAACGTAGTGTTTAATTTGTATAAGCCCTATTTAATTTTATTTTACGAATTTTTTCAACTAGAACCTCCCGTCGAAAATTTAAATCTTAATTTTTTTCTTTGTCTAAAAATTGATCAAAAATTAAAAACTTTTTTTTGCTAGAATACTTAAATTATTCAACTACTGAGTGTTTGCTCTTGGAGGATTATCTGCTTTCTTCATTTTCATGACTGCTGCGTTCAACCACAAGAGCCATCAAACGTATCATAAAATTTCTTGCAGCTTGCTAGCTCATTCAATTTCTAGCCAAGATAATGGAATTTATATTTAAAGAAAATGACTAGGTCACAATCTGAATAGAATTTTAATCAAGCTTAAAGTGACACTACTTAAATAAATTTTCTCTATATTACCGATAGTAAAATAAAATAAAATAAAAACTAAATGAAATAAATCATATTATCGCGCTGATTTTTGAATGGTAAAGGGAAAATTTTAATTTAATTTATATGATGATTAAATATTAATTAAAATAAATCAACCATTAAATTATGCATTGAATATAAATTATATAGTTGCCGGAATCGCAATAAAAATACTTATTTAAGGTAAATCATATTCACGATAAAGTTTTTTTTTTTGACTTAAGCTATGATCTTAAAAAAAAAATGGTTTTTCATAAAAAATCTGGTGTGATTGGTCGCACAGTAAACCTTCGGTAAGTGAAAGTTGTGTTCTGTGCTTATCACACCAGATTTTTGTGTCGAAATTTATTGATATTTAGTTTCCTCTAATATAGCTTATTAAAATTCAAGATGTAAAATTTATAATCATGGGAAAATATTTATGATTTGTAACCATGGCAACCATTTCTTCTATCTTTCCTATGAAGTACAAGAGTAAGGTGTGCTTCAAACAATTAGACTGGAGAACAGCACACAACTTTCTCATAACCTTCGGTCTGCTAGGCACACCAGATTTTTTGCGTCGAGATATATTTAGTTTCCAATAGCGAATTAGTTTCAAACTTGACTACTTCCAATTAATAAGTAAAAAGTAAAAATAGGTGTTAGCTGTGTCTTCTACACAGCCGGTGGCTTTTTAACGTGACGTCTTTTGCTTGATTTCAAAAAATTTTTTTTTCCTTATCTATATTTAAATATAAAGGGAGAAAGTATTGTTTTTTTTTTTTTACTAGTAGTTTGTTTTCATAAATAAAACATGTTCAAACATTTTCATCGCCCACGGGGCTTTGAGTAGTTGGTAGCGCGTCTACCTTCTATACCGAACGTCGCGGGTTCGGACCCCAGGCAGTCCGATAATTTTATTTAAGGCATTTGGATACCAAATGACTTAAATAAAATGCCTGGACCCCAATATGTATAATACTCATTAACGGATATCGTTTAAAGTCTTAAATGGCCTAAGTTGCCGAGAAGACTGTGTGAATGTGAGTGTGAATGAGAAAAAGTGTGAATGTTTTTTGAAAAAAAAAAAAAAAAAAAAACATTTTCATTGAAACAATATATGACAGGTGTGGCCAAACTTTTATCCATTAAGGACGACATATGCTTAAAAATGAGGTTTTTCGAAAAAAAATTAATTTTGGAGTTAAGTACTCGGGATTTTTTTATTTATTCTATTAGAGGGGTATCTTTCTGCACCAAATGACATCTCATTTAGTCTGATCTGATTAGTCATTCGGAATCTACGGGGGTTTAAAATTTCGAAAAACGAAATCCCGCCGAGTGCTCTCATGCGGTAAAATGATGTCATATCAAAAAAAAAGAAAAAAAGCCCTGGGGGTATTGAACCACTCTTTCTAAAACTATATTTAGATTTAATGTAGCTTTTATGGTCAAGTAGCTATGCGTTGCACAAGTAGGGCTATTTTTCGATATTTTTTTGCCTAAAAAATGAGGTTTTTCGAGAAAAAAAACCAATTTTGGAGTTAATTACTCGGGATTTTTTTATTTATTCTATTAGAGGTTTTCTTTCTGCACCAAATGACATCCCATTTAGTCTGATCTGACTAGCCGTTCAGAATCTACAGGGGTTTAAAATTTCGAAAAACGAAATCCCGCCGAGTGCTCTCATGCGGTAAAATGACCTCATATCAAAAAAAGAAAAAAAGCCCTCGGGTATTGAACCACTCTTTCTAAAACTATATTTAGATTTAATGTAGCTTTTATGGTCAAGTAGCTATGCGTTGCACAAGTAGGGCTATTTTTCGATATTTTTTGCCTAAAAAATGAGGTTTTTCGAGAAAAAACCAATTTTGGAGTTAATTACTCGGGATTTTTTTATTTATTCTATTAGAGGTTTTCTTTCTGCACCAAATGACATCCCATTTAGTCTGATCTGATTAGCCGTTCAGAATCTACAGGGGTTTAAACTTTCAAAATTTAATTTACCGCAGCGCGGTAAAATAAAATGATAGAAAAAAAATAAATGGTGAAATTTTTAGCTGAAAACTCCTTCTTTCTAACCGTATATTTCTCATAATTATACCTCTTAAGACAGAGGAGTTATTCAAGCCAATAAACTTTTTCGTGCAAGCCCCTCTAACATGCCACTATAGACACATGATTTGTAAGACGTTGTCACGTCAAAAAAAGCATAACAGCACATAACTTTCTTACCTTGGGTAATCGAAAGTTGTGTTCTGTGCTTGTCACCCCAGATTTTTGTGTCGAGATATATTTAGTTCCGACAGTACGGTACATTCGAATTTCAAGATGTAAAATTTATAAGTTTGGGAAAATATTTATATAAAGTTACCATGGCAACCATTTCTCCTATCCTTTCTATGAAGTACCAGAGTGAATTGGGCTTCAAACAATTTGCAGGGTAAAATAAGACATTTTAAAGAGAATCTAAAAAAAAATTGATTTTTGAATTTTAATTGAAATCTTTAGAGCAAATTTTGAGAAAAAAAAAACTGAAAAAGTATATCAGTAAAGTATTAGCACTCTCTGGCCGATTTTGTTCAAAAGCTTCGTGTCATGTGCCAGGGGGGTGGCTAACTTAAATATAAAATTTCAACATCCTAGCTTTTTTCATTCTTGAGATATTTTGTTGACAGACACAAACACAGACAGACGATATTGCGATAACCACTTTTTGGATTCAGGGGGCCCCAGAACGTGTATATCCATCAAAATCTCGACATAGCATTTTTTTACATGAATCCAATAATTTCTCTCTATATATGAACATAAGAGAAAGTAAAAATAAATAAAATAAAAATTGGTTTAAAATATATATTTTTATCACACTAGTTACATTTATTATTTTCCTCTTTCACAAATAAATTAGTATAAAAGAATATACTTTTTAATAATTTTTCCGCGTTTGAATTACTTCCTTAATATTTGACTGAATAAAATTGAGAGAGGAGTGAATAACAATAGGTTTATATAATAATTCATGAGATTCTCTTTTGAAGGGAGTTAGTCGATTCAACGCAATTCTAGACGAAGCATAAATGGATGACCTTGGCCTAATGTGGATAACACAAATCTCCCTATTTGATATAAGAGTGATCCTTGGATAGGTGACCTCTTCTCAAGGCCTAGGATATTCTATTTTATTTAAAATATGTTTAAAGGGCTCTAATACTATAACCTGGCTTAAAATATACTTAACATTCATTAAGTTTTTTTCTGTTTAAAAATTCAATAAACCTTTTCAAAATAAATCCTGCATAATTTGCTTTTTTATAATGCATTTATTGATCCCTTTTTTCCATTTTCCAATTCATTTTAAACCCCCTATTCAAATTAATAAATATAAAGGTTAGAAAAGTCGTGCAAGGTTTTCTAATGACCGGCTCTGGTTAATAAATCCCTATTTCAAAAAAAAGACCCAAACCCTTTTTTTTCTATTCTCCTGCCGTTTGAATCGATCACGATTCATCCATTCATTTGATTATTCTCCCGTTCCTTCAATCCAAAATGAAATATTTTGTGTTCACAAACTCCAGGTCCATTATCAACCCCTCTCATCCAGAGGCGTACCGAGGCAGTTGGGGGCCTGGGGCGGCACTAGAAGAAGGGGCCTTATATTGAATTTTTTTTTTTTGGGGGGGGGGGTGCTCATCTTTAAATATCCTTCTCCTCCATACACAAAAATATTTTTAAAATACCGTATATCCCTGAACCCCAAGGGCCCCGGGGCCTCTCAAAGGGAAATTTTGATTAAATTTTGTTTTTACTTGAGCCCTAAGGGCCCCGGGGCCTCTCAAAGAGAAATTTTCATTAAATTTTGTTTTTTTTTATCTAAATTTTTCCATTTTTACTTGAGCCCTAAGGGCCCCGGGGCCTCTCAAAGAGAAATTTTCATTAAATTTTCTTTTTTTTTCATCTAAATTTTCCCATTTTTACTTGAGCCCTGAGGGCCCCGGGGCCTCTCAAAGGGAAATTTTCATTAAATTTTGAATAATTTTATGGTATTAAATTTTGTTTTTACTCGAGCCCTGAGGGCCCCGGGGCCTCTAAAAGGGAAATTTTCATTAAATTTTTTTTTTTATAAATATATGGGGGCCTATGCCGGCTCGGGGCCTGGGGCGGACCGCCCCCTCGCCCCCCCCCTCGGTACGCCACTGCTCTCATCCCCCTCACCCTTTTTTTACGTTAGTTTGATTCCGACGATTTGTCTAGCTTTTTTTTAAGTGGGGATCATTTTTCTAAAGTTTATTTGTGAAACATCTAAATTTTCAACAAATGTCATTTCTTTTGAGGTGACAACGTCTACCAAATCATGTGTCTATAGTGGCAGGTTAGGGAGGCATGCACGAAAAAGTTTAGAGGCTTGAATAACTCCTCTGTCGTAAGAGGTATAATTATGTTGAATATACGGTTAGAAAGAATGAGTTTTCAGCTAAAGATTTCACCATTTATTTTTACTTTCTCTTACCTATGTATATATGTAATATATATATAGAGAGAAAGTATTGGATTCATGTCAAAAATTCGATGTCGAGATTTTGATGGATCTTCACGTTTTGAGGTCCCCTGAATCCAAAAAAGTGGTTTTCGCGACATGGTCTGTCTGTCTGTCTGTGTGTCTGTGTGTGTGTCTGTGTGTGTGTCTGTGTGTCTGTGAACAAAATATCTCAAGAACGAAAAGAGCTAGGAGGTTGAAATTGTATATTTAAGTTAGGCACCCCCATGGGACGTGACACGAAGCTTTTGAACAAAATCGACCAAAAAGTACTAGCACTTTACTGATTCACTTTTTCAGTTTTTTTCGATTTTCTCAAAATTTGCTCCAACGATTTTTTTTAAAATTCAAAAATCAATTATTTTTTAGATTCTCTATAAAATGTATATTCTCATTTTGTGATTGAAATCTTCTGAAGACCACTTTACTCTTGTACTCCATAGAAAAGATAGGAGAAATGGTTGCCATGGTATCAAAATATAAATATTTTCCCATACTTAAAAATTTTACATCTTGAATTCAATTGTACCCTACTGTCGGAAACTAAATACATGTCGACACAAAAAATCTGGTGTGACAAGCACAGTACACAACTTTCGATTACCGAAGGTAAGAGAAAGTTGTGTGCTGTGCGCCAGTCACACCAGATTTTTTCAAGAACAAACTATACTATCATAAAACATAATATCTGAGAAAACAACATGTAAATAAACAGAAAAGTGTTTTTACTTTCTTCTTACCTCTATATATATGTTAATATATAGAGAGAGAAAGTATTGGATTCATGTCAAAAATTCGATGTCGAGATTTTGATGGATCTTCACGTTTTGAGGTCCCCTGAATCCAAAAAAGTGGTTTTCGCGACATGGTCTGTCTGTGTGTCTGTGAACAAAATATCTCAAGAACGAAAAGAGCTAGGAGGTTGAAAATTTATATTTAAGTTAGGTACCCCCATGGGACGTGACACGAAGCTTTTGAACAAAATCGGCCAAAAAGTACTAGTACTTTACTGATGCACTTTTTCAGTTTTTTTCGATTTTCTCTAAATTTGCTCCAACGATTTTTTTTTAAAATTCAAAAATCAATTATTTTTTAGATTCTCAATAAAATGTATATTCTCATTTTGTGATTGAAATCTTCTGAAGACCACTTTACTCTTGTTCTCCATAGAAAAGATAGGAGAAATGGTTGCCATGGTAACAAAATATAAACATTTTGCCATACTTATAAATTTTACATCTTGAAAATCGAATGTACCATACTGTCGGAAACTAAATACATGTCGACACAAAAAATCTGGTGTGACAAGCACAGTACACAACTTTCGATTACCGAAGGTAAGAGAAAGTTGTGTCCTGTGCGCCAGTCACACCAGATTTTTTTAAATAGAAAACGTGATAATTTGTGAAATAGAAAGTATTTATTTGACGGTGCAATGGCGGCTGCGCTGCATAATACAGGGTGTTTCAAAAAGGACTTTACAACTTTGAAAATATGCGAGTCAAAATGAATTTCCCTACAAATTGACACTACAATAATTTCTTAATAAATTTATATGAATTTTCAAAGTTGTAAAGTCTTTTTTGAAACAACCCATATATCAAATAAATTCCATCATTGAATAAAAACTTTTATTATTAATTTCTTTTGATTTATTAATTAAATTTCACTCCAAGGTTTTTAATCATGTTTTTTTGTGCAAAAAGGTCCATATTTTTTGTTTTGACAACGGACCCATACAGGGCAATACCATATGCAAGTCATTTGAGATGCCTTCTCATTGGCGTTAAGAAATTTTATTCCTCTTCAATACTTTTATAAACTAATGATGTCAAAAGAATAGAGTGCTTGTTTCAACGGTTGTATATATTTACAATACTCTGTAGCATTGTAATTAATAATATCTCAAAATTTCTTTTAAAAAAGTTTTTTTCTGTACCTCAATAGATAAAAATTCCTAATGTGTTACATAAATGAGCATCCACCTTATTTGTATTTGAATTAAAAAAAAAATCTAAAACTCGGTTACGTATTTAAGTGCTAATTACCACAATTGTTGGTTTATTACTTCTAATGCGCGAGAGTCTAATGGAATATTGACATAATATAATCGTCGGATATTTGGCGAAACCCGATCGAAGTCAACATGCCTGACATTAGTAGAGATCACTTTCCTGATTACGTATCAGCCTTTTATGAAAAGGCTCTCTTATTAATTTCCTATCATAAAAAATTCAAAAGCTCTTTTTTTTAATAAGTCTAGAGCCCTAAGTATATGGTATAGTATAGGGTATATAGTGAAATAATTTTAATCACCGAAAAGGTAAATAAGAGAATTTATTTTACCTTTTCAAATTTAAAATTATTTCACTGTATAGCATATACTTGAGGCTCTAGATACCAGGTGGGGACTTAATTGTGGCGCTCACTGTTCTACCAGAAATTGAATAGTTTCTACACTAAAGTTCTGGTGTTGCAAGGACAAAACACAACTTTTAATTACTGTTGGTAAGAGAAAGTTGTGTACTGTGCTATCAGTCATACCAAATTTTTTTATTAATTGTTTCAATGTTAATAATAAATTAAATCTTTGCATTAAAAATTCGAAATATTAGTGCAAATGATGTTTTCCTGTATTCTCTTTCTAAAATACCAAGAAAAAATTTGAATGTTTTAATTTGAATTTTATTATTTTCCATTTGAGGACAAAATTTTGAATATCCATATTAGACGTGAATATTTTCAAAGGGAGATTTCAATTTTCAAAAGCAACTCCTAATTGGACCCTGTTACGCATTAGTGTGTCAAGCGTCAGGTACCGAGATTTGAGAAAATTAACGTAAAAAAAAAAAAATTAACATTAAAGTTTTTCTGATTTACATTGTTTTGATTAGATTTTATATCATTTTTTTTTTTTTTGTTAATTGCACAAGTAAGATTTAAACTTTCGACCGTTGGTTCTCGTTGAAACATTTTGTAAATTAAAATTAAATATACAAATTAAACACTAGGTTATTTGTTTCAAAGGTTTTATTAATTAAAAATTAACACTTAATACGTATTTCGACAGTGTTAATTTTTAATTAATAAAACCTTTGAAACAAATAACCTAGTGTTTAATTTGTATATTTAAATTTAATTTGCACAAGTAACATTAAATATAAATTTTTTTTAGGACATATTTCATAAAAAAATACTATTAATTATAGCATTTGAAACAATATTCCGTGCTTAACTCAATTTTTAATTTTTTTTTTTGGCGCTTGACACACTAATGCATAACAGGGTCCAATTATACATAAGATTTAAGAAGGAAATATCTTAGGATATAAAAAAACTTAAATTTATACACATTTTCTTCATTTGTTAATTTTTGAATAATTATTTTAAATAAAGATCTTAACACAAAGATATTTTTTTTAGCTTAGTTTTTCTTCATATTTTTAAATGTATTGTAGAAATATACTACTATAATACTTTAATAATACTATTCTCTTCTAGCTAAATGAAACCCTTCCCACTGGATCATTTTTAAAGGGAGGCTCACTATTTTAAATGCCTATTTTTGGAAATTTATTTTTTATACACCCTATTGTATTAACCAAAAGTATGAATTATTTTAATTTAATTTTCTTTTATTTGTTTCAGGTACGTATCTTTTATGACATCGTCTTCGAGTTTTTGTTGGTTTTTTCCTCGAGTGTAAGACTTTCCGTGAGTTATATTTCCTATTAAATTTGTTAACTACCTTAAAAGCCTATAATCGACTATTCCCATAATTTATGAAATTAACTTCCACCTAATGAATTTTTGCGTGGAGATTTATTTTCAAATTGAAATAAACTTTAAACCACTTTGTAGTTCATAAATACAATTAAGAAACTAAAAATTATACAAGGCCTAAGTTGCCTAAAAAAAATAATTTATTCCTCTAGTACAGTCAACACCAAATAATTTTTATTTTTACTTTCTCTTACCTATGTATATATGTAATATATATATAGAGAGAGAAAGTATTGGATTCATGTCAAAAATTCGATGTCGAGATTTTGATAGATCTTCACGTTTTGAGGTCCCCTGAATCCAAAAAAGTGGTTTTCGCGACATGGTCTGTCTGTCATTGTGTGTGTCTGTGTCTGTTCAATTTTAAGCATGAAGGAATTGAGCTATGAGGCTGAAATTTTATATTCAAGTTAAACACCCCCCGGGACCGGAAAAATAAGCTTTTAATCAAAATCGGCCAAAGAGTACTAGTACTTTACTGATGTACTTTTTCAGTTTTTTTTTTTTTTCGATTTTCTCAAAATTCGCTCTAACGATTTTGATTAAAATTCAAAAATCAATTATATTTTAGATGCTCTTTCAAATGCATATTCTCCTTTTGCTCTCAAAATTGTTTGAAGACCACTTTACTCTTGTGCTTCATAGGAAAGATAGGAGAAATGGTTGCTATGGTAACAAAATATAAATATTGCAATTGGAAGATTTTCTCGCTGGATAAGATGTATAGGAAAGAACCGGAGAATAAAAACCAGCAATTGATGGACCCTCTCACATCATCTTTAATTGGCAAATATTTCGACTGGCATTACGCCTAGTCATCATCAGTGCAAACAAATGATTTGGTGGAGGGCCCGTGTCAAACAATGGTTGAGGATTATTTTAAAATTTCGCGGAGAAGCAGGGGTCAGACGCAAGTGCAAGCGAAGTTTTTTGAACACTTCGCTTGCACCTGCCCCTTTTTCCACCAAATCATTTGTTTGCACTGATGATGACTAGGCGTAATGCCAGTCGAAATATTTGCCAATTAAAGATGATGTGAGAGGGTCCATCAATTGCTGGTTTTTATTCTCCGGTTCTTTCCTATAAAATATTAATATTTTCCCATACTTATAAATTTTACATCTGAATTCAAATATTCCCTACTGCCGGGAACTAAATACATGTCAACACAAAAAATCTGGTGGGACAAGCACAGTACACAACTTTCGATTACCGAAGGTAAGAGAAAGTTGTGTGCTGTGCGCCAGTCACACCAGATTTTTTTTAAATAAAATGAATTTTGTTCGCAAACACCCGCAATCCAATTAGATTTAAACTATTAACCGTAGGCTCTAGTTCAGTGGTTCCCAACCTTTTGTGGCCCATCGCCCCTTTCTGGAGGTTGTCTATCACCCATCGCCCCCTTTTCATTATCATTGCATGATTTAAAATTTTTAACAAAAAAGTACTTTATTTCAAAGGAAATCAATCAAGTTCCTTAGATGACGTTCTCTTTTCAAAGTGAAAAAACACAAAAGCTGCAGAAATAGTGACTGAAACTTTGAAATTTTCAAATGGAAGTCAGGAAAGAAATCAGAAAAAAATTTAATCAATCTTTATTTATTTATTTATGCCCCCCTGATATCCCAAATCGCCCACTTGGGGGCGATCGCCCCCAGGTTGGGAATCACTGCTCTAGTTGAAACATAATCTATTTAAGAGAAAGGACATAAGTTTCATTTATTAAAAACTAACATTTTTAACACTTTGACATTTTAAAAAGTTATTCACCACTTGACTGTCAATGTGTTGAAAATGTTAATTTTTAATAAATCATTGAAACTTATGACCTAGTGTTTTTAATAGTACTTAATAATAGTCTAGATTTTTTTAAAGTACGTTTAGACGCCCCTCCCCCTTAAGGCAAAGATGAATTTCAAATCTTTACCTAAGAATGAATTGTTATTATTTTATTTATTCTTTATTGAAAAGAGATCAAATTCTTTTTAATATTATATTTGTAGGTATTTCTAATACCTACTTCCGTTAAATGAGAAAAGAGAGAAATTTTGGAAAGGATTTAGAAAATGAAATCAATATTTCATAATATACACTGCTTTTCACTCTTTTATATTATATTAAAATAAAATCTTAAAGGTTTACCATTATAATTAAACATGCACAGGCACATTGAACGGCTCTCTTTTTATAATCCTTTCTTTTTTTATAACCTTACTAAATACCCTTAATATTTTTTGTCAACATGTTAAATCGATCGCATAGCAAAGAACTGCTGCAGTCATTTAGATCTAAATGGAAGCTGGATGCAACAAATTAGTATAAAGTGGCGCCGCTGATATCCATTCATATAAATGGCCTTGAAATCCAGCAGGGTCGATCATGCTCTCAAGGCTCTTTTCCTATCGTTTGCACTTGCTTTTTTTTTACTGATTTTTCAAATGCATTTGGTACGAGGACATTAGAATCATTCTTATCTTAAATTGTCTTTCCTATTTATCTTAATGAGATCTCGACGTCCTTATTGATTTGCCGCCCTTATGCTATATTCAGGTTGATTTATTTTCATTTATCCATTTAACAAGTTGTTCAATCATTTTTAAATTTTAGAAATTTAAGCAACTTTTATTTCTACTTATATTCAACGTTTAGGGTAGCTCGTCGTTTTCTTTTTCAGAACGGAAAGCTTTCGAATTGTATATATTTCATTTACACCTTAGAATTGGTGGTCACAAAATATTAATTTATTCCTCTTTTAATCGAATAATTGATTTATTTAAATTATATAAAACATATATGTTATTTATTTGAGGTCCATTAGATATATTATTGACTCAGATCAAGGGCGGATACAAGGGGGGGGGGTAAAGGGGGTAATTACCCCCCCCCCCCGAGATTCGAAAAAAATACCTTTTTTTCGCAAAAAAATTTATTTTTAATGTAAAATTTTTAAAATTAATACTTACAAATTTGATGTGTATTTATATTCTGGCAAAGAAGTACAGAATGCGCTTTTAAATTACCGAAATTAAAAAAAAATAGTGTGCTGTGCGACGAGTCACACCAGATTACCCCCCCCCCCCCGAGAAACACCTCTGGATCCGCCCTTGACTCAGATCATTTAAAAAATTTATTTTAACGATTGGTTTTTTTCATTTTCATTTTGAATATTACTTTAGTTAATATGCATTTTTTTAAATTTCCCTTTTCGAATTCTGAGGCAAGAGCGGATCCAGACGTGTTTCTCGGGGGGGGGGGGGTAATCTGGTGTGACTGGTCGCACATCATACAATTTTTTCTTAATTTCGGTAATTTAAATTCGCATTCTGTACTTGTTTGCCAAAATATAAATACAAATTAAATTTTTAAGTATTAATTTTTAAATTTTTATATTAAAAATAAATTTTTTTTCGAAAAAAGTATTGACTCAGACCCCCCCCCCCTCTTGTATTCGCCCTTATTCGAAGGCCATTTATATTTTCATCCAATGACTTCCACAAACTTGTTTTTTTTTTTTTTTTTTTGGGCATCCCATCAGCAATTCAGCCATGTCGGATCCATTTAATATTAGTAATAAAGGCCTATTCCAGAAATTTATCTATTCTTATTTGGATGTTTTTTATAAATATAATTTTTTCAATTTTTTTCCTACAACCTATTTAGGATATTGTTTATTTCTGATCCCTTTGAGAGCTCCAAATTTTAAAAATATTTTTCAATTTTTTCTCATATCTAGAACTATGCGGTTGTGACCCCAAGGCTCTTTCATTTTTGTTAAGCTAAAATTTTAAACAAAGTTAGGTGACCTTTCCATGACATTTTAAGTCTATAAAATACACATAGGAGAGGATATAAATCATATATATTACTCATTTAATATTAGATAGCTAAAATAACATGTTATTAATTATATTTTTTATCACACAAATGTTTTAACCTTCACCGACCCAGAATAAAAAAGTGACATTTACTAACAACACTTTATAGATAGCGTACTATTAATATTAGTATTTATTTTTGATTAGAATTAAATTGGATTCGCGTAAATTTTATCGAATTAGCTTAAAGATCACATATAGGAAAAAAATAGATAATTAGTGTGACAAGCACTCACAATCTTCTTTTCGTGATAAATAAATTTTAAATAAAAATAATCAACTTAAGGGTATTCATTTTAATTAAAATATTTTTATGATTTTTTTCTCCAAATTTCTCCTAATTAACACTGAAATACGGTTTCAAGTTCTGAATATAATTTCATTAATATTTTTATTAAATGTTTTTTGATTTCATTATTACTAGCCGCCGCCCCTTCGGCGGGCTTGCGTCTAGCCAGGGGGGCTACGCCCCTGGACCCCCGCCAGCTGGCTCGGGCCCGCCTGCGGCGGACCCTCGCCTTTCTTAATTATGAGAAACTGGGTGGCGTCTAGACAGGGGGCTACGCCCCCTGGACCCCCACCAACTGGCTCGGCCCGCCTGCGGCGGACCCTCGCCTTTCTTAATTATGAGAAACTGGGTGGCGTCTAGAGGGGGGGGCTACGCCCCCTGGACCCCGCCATTTTATTCATTATAAAAGAAAATTATTAGTATTAAGTATTCCAGTCCAGTGCCTGCATGAGGATTTGTTTACCTTCATAGAATACACAACTGCAAAGAACACTTAAATATTTCTCTATACATTTCCTATGGGAGAAATCGTAACTTTAAGAATTAATAACTCGAAAAGTTATAGGAATTTCGGAACCCGAGTATTTTTTCCGGGACTCTCCATAACGTCCTCTATAAGACTGCAAAATTTCGTTTCAAAATTCCAACGGGAAGTTGGTCAAACAGAGCGTGACAGACGGACAGACAGACGGACACTCCGCAATTATTATATATAGATTATTATTTGAAATTCTTATCGGGATCCCCGTTTATATGCCCGAGGTGCTACGAAAACACATCCATCAAACCCAACCAGCCTCTGGTCGTAGCCATCCATCGGTACCCCGGGAAGTGACATTTATTTCCTATCTCTAACTCCTCCTGCTGCGTTCATTTCTAGCTAGGTAAACTAATCCTTATTTCTGGATCCACCCAGTTCCTTTTATCCAACCTCTTCTCTGCTGCTGAGCATGTCCTAGTTGAGAAGGGACTCCCTAAGCACCGGCGTGTAGCCTACTCCTTTCGAGGAATGCATCATTGAGAGGGAACCTTCTTTACGTCCCTTCCACAGGACGGGATGTCATCTTTTTATTTAATGAAAAAACCGCGCAAGCCCAGGATTTGAACACGGATTTTATCAAGGGTCAGTGGCTCACTTTCTATACGATAAAATTTATTTAAATTATATTTGCTAGTAATTAAATTAAATTAATAAGGTCAAAGAGCAAATGATTTGAGATTCAGAAAGATATTTTTTTTTTTTAAACTTGAGTAGAGTTATATTTTTTAATTTGATCTTGTCGTTTATGTTCCGGCCATTTCAGTTAATTTTCAATTTCATAGTTTTCATGTGACATTTAAATGACCGCACTGCTTACTTTTCTTTTGGTGTCAATGTCTTGCTCCAAGGTTTTTTTTCCTAGCAATTGAATTCCAAGGGTTTCATTAGGCTGCTATATTTATCAAGTAATTATCCCGCGTGAGCTAATCGTTGTTCAGTGAGGTTTTTTTTTTAACTGGCGATGTTGCGTGTTTCATTTGGTTTTTGAATGCCCTTGATGATTTGGATTTTTAATTCCACGCGCTCAATTTATTATCTATTCATTCTAATTAAAAAGAATAATTTTTGTAATTTTGTTTTAATTACTAAAATAACTTATTATCAGTCTGGTAAAAACCTTCTTTTCCTTAAAATCTCTTTATTAAATAATTTTTAAGGTTTATTCATTATTATTATTATTAATGTAGTATCTAAAGGGCGCTTGACTATACTCCACTTGTTCTTCATTTGAGAGTAAAGAATGGTCTTATGTCTAATAAACAAAACAAAGAACGGCTTGCGCTAACTTCTCTGTTCTTTCATTCTCTTTTACTCTCTCATCTCACACAGAGAAAGTTAAACTGGCATGGGGGCCCGGCCCCCTCCTCCCAAAAGGCTCGCTGTCCCCCTCCCCAGAAGGCTCCCAACCCAAGAAAAATTGAGTCAATATGGGTTCCCCCCGGAGGATGGCTGGTCCCACGCCCCCCTCCCCCCCCGCGCGAGTATGGTTTGTTTTGAAGGTTAAATGGCGAAATGAAGTTATTTTGAAATTGGTCCTCAAAAATTTTATTTTTTTATTACAAAGAAATTTTAGTAGGATATTTAACACACCAAACAAGATGGGTAACCAGAGAAAGTGGGTATTCTAAATACGGTAATATAACAAGAATTAATTGAATTCTAGAGTAGGGAAAAGCTCTTTATAATGAATCGGCTTAAGGAATTATAGATTCGATTTAGAACAGACCGGCCCTACAAACAGCCTGACGCTTTGAGAGATTAATTTAGAGGAAACAAGAGGACACGTATTTCGTCCTATTCCACTCACTAGATCCTAACAGAGCCGTCGAACACATATTTATATAATTCATCCACCCCACACCGTTTTGTTTCATTACAAAAATATGCATAAAAAAATATTATTTAAAAATAATCCCTTAAACCATCACCGTTAATAAGAAAAGAATAAACTCTGAAATAAAAATATTTGTAAAAGACCTAGGATAAGTTATTTAAATAATTTATATTCAATCCCTTCTCTTTTTTTGTCGAGATGTATTTAGTTTCCACCAATATATTAAAATTCAAGATGTAAAATTTGGGGGCTCACTGGTATAGTGGGCTAGGATGTCTACAAAGATCCGCGTTCAAATCCTGGGCTTAAGGGATTTTTCATTAAATAAAAATATTTATTTAATTAAAATTAATTTCTTTTTTATATTCAAGGAAAATTTAGAATTGAAAAATGAAAAATTTTGGACGCCCTTAAAGGCCCGAGAACCAGTGAACTCCCTGCCCTCTTATGTCGCCCTAGGTTTTCCAAACTGTGAGGCGCGCCTCCCTAGGGAGGCGCAGATTAGTCTAAGGGGAGGCCTCGCCAATATTAGCCACAATGAGTAATTTTCTAAATTACTTCTAAAGTTTTTTAAATAAAATAATAATAAATATTATAATTTTTTAGCAATAAAAATTTCTGTTTATAAATGGGAGGGGGGGGGGGGGGTCATACGATTAAATATTTTTAAGGGAGGCGTGGCAACGTAAAGTTTGGAAACCACTGCCCTAGGTATTAAATAAATACGTATAAGAATTCATTGAATAATGTTTCCCTGCTCCTGAGCTTCAACATACCTATAATCTTTCACTTTATACGTCTAGTTAATTTTCCCAGAGAGTGGAATGTCTATTTCAATTTAATAGATTGATTTAAGTGAGTTTTTAACTCAAAATTCGATTAACACCTCAGAACCAGCTGGTTGAAGCCTAAATAACCATCCAAATAAACTCTTTCAAGATGTAATCGATCTCCCAACAAAAAAAATAGAAGGATAAATAGCAGAAAGATGATGTTTTCTTTTTTAAATGCCTTTGACTAATCGTAAGCATCCGATATATAGAAATGTATCATTCGACCGATGAACTTATAAACAAAATTTTATTTAACATGAATGTCAAAAAAGTAGAATCTCAATTTTTATTTTTGTTTAGATGTAAATATTTGTCTTTAAAAAAAAAACTAGAAAATATATATGATTGGAGGGTTTTCATAAAAAGATAAAAAATTTTTTCATACCCTCTTGAATATTTATTAAGCATATTTTTGATTGGTGAACGGAATAACGGAATATTGCTTTTTTAAATAAATCAGCTTTTTTTCCGTATTTAGCTTCCAGCATTAAATTAGAATTCTATATGTAAAATTTATAATCAGAAAATTATTTATCTTTTGTTTACATGTTCCTATCTTTCCTATGAAGTACAAGAACCACTAGAAAGAGTAAAGGGGTGATCACACAATTTTGAGGGCAAAATGAGAATATACATTTTAAAGAGCATCTAAAAAATCATTGATTTATGAATTTTAATCAATTTTTTGGAAAATCAAAAAAAAAAAAAAAAAAAAAAAAAAACTGAAAAAGTACATTAGTAAACTACTAGTACTCTTTGGCCGAATTTGATTAAAATAGTGTCGTGTGCCAGGAAGGTACTATACTTAAATATAAAATTTAAACCTCCTAGCTCTTTTCTTTCTTGAGATATTTTGTTCACAGACTCACACAGACAGACTATTTTGCGGGACTCATTTTTTTGGAGTTGGGGGATCTCCAAACATGTATTTCCATCAAAATCTCGACATCGAATCTTTGACATGAATCCATTACTTTCTCTCTTTATATATACAACATATATAGGTAAGAGAAAGTAAAAATCTCTTATTTATTTTTTTTTCCACACCCAAACATTTAAATATTATACTTTGCTGACTAGTTCAAAGCCGTAAAACTAAAACAATGAAAATAGTCACTATCAAAATCAAAATAAACACTATCTAAAATCAGTTTTCTCAAAGTTAAGTCACTTTATAATTTTTTTTTTTTTTTTTTTTTTTTTTTTTTTTGTTTATTTGGTTTTACTTTGGTAAGCAAAAACAAATTGAATAAAATAATCAAAAGCTTGAGTCACCCCTTTCATTTAGCAGCTCCCTTTTGAGAACTACTTTACAAATCATCATTTTGCCTATTTTCCCTATTGCGAAAATCATTTGACCTTTTTATTATATTATACGATTCTCATCCCATCTTTTCTGGCTCAAGTTTCTGCTGATTTTTGGCCGAAACCGAAACTGAGATTTTTGGACGAAACCAAAACTTCGGTCGGTTCCTAAAAATAATATAGGATTATATTATAGTTGTGGCTGTTGTGTTGTATCAAGAAAAGGGTTGCAAAACAGAAATGTTTATATTTTTTAGAGAAAGTATTGCAATTGTCAAAAAATTCGACCTCGAGATTTTGATGATTTAGACTTTGAGTATATAGTGTATAAAAAATTAGAAGATGAATTTATTCGTTTCCTTTGACTTTCGGTGAGTGAATATTTCATCAACGGACAGAATTACTAACTCGCTTATTTTTAGGATGTGACGACCAATACAAAGCATTAATACTAGGCAAGTTTATCTCCTTATAACAAAGACAAATTATCTTTTAATTAATTTTTTTTTTAAATTTGATTTACTATATTTTAATCCTATCCAAAGAGCACTCTCTATGTGTACATTTTATGAAAGAGAAGGCTAATCGGGCAAGCTGCGGATTACGGAATTGGAGTTACAACACAACTTCTAGTTCCGCTTGCTGCAAAAATTATTTAATATTGCTAAAGATGCTTCCCTAATAACAAGAACAAATGACTCAATTCGTGATGGACTATGTAATGGTCGGGAAAGGCGCCCTTAAAATCAGATCCAACATCAAAGGGTCCGAAAATCAATTTTAATATTAAACTGAGTTTAGATGAATATTGTAATTTCAAAGAGAATACATATATATTGTACTTGTTTGTCATCAGTGGCGTCATTTCAACTTTTCCTTGAATGGGGTTGTACAGTTTGTATACTCGTAGATATATTTTGAATCATTTTATTTAGAATAATTATAATTATTTAGATTAGCAAATGCCCCCTGCCCCTCCCCCCAAATGACGCCACTGTTTATCATTATTTATTAATTAATGTAATGGTACATTGTTTTAAAGGATTCTAAAAATGTTTTTATTCCAAGTAAGGAAAATTATATCCCAAATGACACATTTTTATTTAAAGAAAGGACGCTAGGACCTTTGAGAATGTTCAAAGGTCAGGTCATGTCAGGTCAGTGCCAACGACGACATTGACGACGTCTGCGTCTGTCAGGGTAATATTACGTCATCTCATCCTTACGTCATTATCATGTCAGAATCTTAGTCGTTTTCTATTAATATATGCCAAAAGACAAGTCACCTGTTAAATGGTAAAAAAAAAAAATCTAATAATTTAAATGAACAAAAAAATTTCTAAAAAAAAAAAAAAAATCCAATCTTATTTTAATAATAAGTACAAAAGCGAAGAAAAATAATTTTTACTTTCTCTTATATGAAATATATAGTGAGAGAAAGTATTGTGATCATGTCAAAAATTCGATGTCGAGATTTTTTATTTCATATTAAGCTATACAATTGAATATATATTCAAATAATTTCGTCCTGATTAGCAGGGTCTTAATAGTGACTTCCAAAATAATCGAATTATTTATTCGACTTCTATTTTTTGAAAATTGTCCCACCAATTGCGCTCTTTCGATTTTTTTTTAAATCCTTAAGTACGTATTCATTCATATAGACCTTTTTAAATAATTTAATATCTTTATTTACTATTTAGAAGGTTTGCTTTTTAAGTCTTTCGGCATCTTAGGCCCATGGGCGTAACTAAGGGGTCCCGGGGAGGACCCGCCTCCCCACCCCCAGAAAGCTCCCCGTTTCAAGAAAAATAGAGACAATATGGCCCTCCCCCTCGGAGGATGGCTGGTCCCCAGCCAAATTCTCTAGTTATGCCTATGTTTAAGCCATATAGTCTTTAACGATATTCATAATTTAGCTACGATAAATTAGGGTATTCAGGCACATTAATTTGGTATTCTAATGATTTAAATAAATATTCGCCCGACTAATGTATTAATAATAATAATTATTATTATTATTATTAATGTATTTTCAAATATACAGAGCTGTACCATTTGTAAAATTTTAATGGGAATAGATAGACAAAAAATAATTAAAATTTTTGAAATATTTTCGCATTAAGGAAAAGTTTTAATTTGTAAAGTTTTATTTCCATGAAAAAATTCTGATTTAAATAATTTAATACTTTTTGTTTTTTGTTTATTAATTTCATTTAAAACAATTCTTCTCTTTTACGCACTAATACCTTGACCACGAAATTAGAGAATAGAGATTTATAAAAAGATCAAGTGAACTTCACCTTGACCACTGCTTTTTGATCTATTTAGGCTAAATTTAATCCTCCTATATAAAACAAAGCTTTCTCTGTTAAAAATAAAAAATACGAAAAAACTAAATAATTAATAATAGCATTTAGTTGCTAAATTAAATTTAGAAAATGTTATTTTTGCAAAGATAAAAAATGTATGATTCTAAAAAAAACTTTAGTATATTTTTATCGAATACAAAATAAAGATAGCGATTAAAAAAACCTGGGTGTCAGTACAGTTCAGTGTTATAATAAATATTTAATTGATCCAAGATTTTAGTTTAAATTTAAATTAACCCTTAATTTCAAAAATACGCATTACTTATTGTATTTAGATTTATCTATTTTATAATAGACTCACAGACTTATAGACAAAGGTCGTCCAAAGAAAGCAAAATGCTTAATAATCATTCACTATTCATAAGACAAAAAATATATCACAAAAAAAGTTGTATTATTATTAAAATTACTTAACATAAACAAAATCTTGCATTCCCAGTTTGAGAAACGCTTGTTTTATTAATCAATCAAATTGATAATTTAAAAAGTTGGCAAGTCTTCGTCACTGAGCGAAAGGGTGTAAGTTTGGTTGCCTACCGGAGAGATATTAGGGGCGACTACTTGTTTCTTTTTTTCACACTCGAAATCAGACAATATCAGTCCCTACATAATTATACTGTATTATAATATTTTATTTTTAATACTACATTCAGTTAAATATTTAAAATTGTTTCTGATATTCTCTTAAAACAAAAAAAAAGTTTACGTATTTAATTAATTTTTAATTCCCACTTGCACTCTAAAACAAGTTTCAAGAATTCATATTAAGCTGCACAATTAAATTCTGCCAAATGGATAGTAATTCCAGCTATAATTTTACTAATTTTCTCTTTCAACAAAATTTATTTAGACTGATCTATTAATATAAACACCCTCGCTTAAAATTAATTAAACCATTCACAATTTCTTGGAATATACGGTAACATAAGAAAATAAGTTTTAATTTTTCTTCTAAATAATTGCCTTATTCTTCATTTTCCTTGATTTAATGTTTACGTCTGATTTTTAATAGGAATTTATCAAATTTTTAATTTCTTAAAAAACCATCATTTTCCTGGATTTAAATATGTAAAGGTATCGTATTAAGGGAATAAAGAGTGTTATGAATATTTTTTCTTGGGAAAAATCTTTAAACTTTTTTTTTTATAATTAATAATATTAATATTATTAATTATATATAACCGAAATTTTCATCTTCACTACATACAGTATATGATTGAATATTTGATTATATGCCTATATTGACAGCCCGCAGGCTCTGAGGATGTTCTTCCCCAAGACCGAAACATCACCCTTGAGGGCCTAATAAAAGATATATATTTAGCTGCTATTATTTTCTTTACATACTAACGATTATCCAGCTATAAAATCCACATATAACTTTTATATATTAAGTTTATTGAAAATATCCCGTGGTATTATTTAAATTTGAAATTATTTAAGCATGTTAATCAACAGGGAAGCAAGCACCTCCTCGCCCCTTCGATAAGTGAAGTTTCTAATAAATCTTCTTTTACTTTTTTATCTCTATTTACTTTTTTAATAATTTAGAAATGTCGCTTACAGCCTCGTTCCCAATTTATAGTCATCCCTTATAAAATGTTTAAGCTTGTGGCATGGTAGATAGGCAAATCAATAGGCGTGTATTTTTTATCGAGAGGTTTGTTTGTCCAAAACATTCAACCATGAGAGGTTGAAAAAAAGAGCTCAAGGCTCTTTTTTTGAATAAACTCAATAGGATTTTCTCTCTTGCTTACTTCTTTTGGAAATAGAAAAAGGTGATTATTTATTGATATATTTTCATTGATAGATATCTATTAATTATTTGAAATATCTAATTTTACTCGATAAGTAAAAATAGTACTTTAGGATTCTTTTTGTGAATTAATTATTTTACTATAGGGTCATTCCACGTCAGTTCAACCAGGCCATTTCACCCATAATCTCAGATTTTTATGAAACTTGGTATGTTTGTTCTATATATATAGATAAGTAACAGCACCAAATTTCAATTTTTATCTCACTTAGTTTTCGAGTTATGGCACTTTAAAGTTTTGATTTTTCACCTTGCGCGGCTTGGCTAATGCCAAACGGAAAGGGGTGACATAGAAGAGAAAATAATTTCTCATTTGCTTATTTGACACCCAATCTTGATGAAATTTTTTTGGCATGTTCTTTAAACAATAAGGAATTAGAAAAAAATATATCACGAATCTAAGTTAATCCTAAAATATAAAAAAAAAATTCATATTGTTGATTTTTTTTTTAGTTTTGAAAACGCAAACATGGTTTAGCGCTAAAGCCGATATCTCCAAAAGGGAATGAGATATTCAAGAAATTTTTTTTTCTAAATAATCTGCATGAAATGGGCTTTAATTTAGTAAAATAAAAATTTTGTGTATTTTGTTCCCTCTATTTCTAAAGTCCATTGAAATTTTCAATATATAGTTTTACATGTTAAAAAAGGTTCCAAGGCCAAAATGAAAATATACATTTTAAAGAGCATGTAAAAAATAATTGATTTATGAATTTTAATAAAAATCGTTGCAGCATATTTTGAGAAAATTGGAAAAAACTGAAAAAGTACATCAGTAAAGAACTACTACTTTTGGCCGATTTTGTTCACAAGCTTATTTTGAGTGTCGGGGAGGGTACCTAACTTAAATATAAAATTTCAACCTCCTAGCTCAATCCTTTCATGATTTCAAATGGACACTGTGTGTGTGTCTGCTTAAAACTGAACACAGACGAAAACACAATCAATTCAATTGAAAGCATGAAAGAATTGAGCTAGGAGGTTGAAATTTTATATTTAAGTTTGGTACTCTCCCAGACACTCAAAATAAGCTTATGAACAAAATCGGCCAAAAAGTACTAGTACTTTACTGATGTACTTTTTCAGTTTTTTCCAATTTTCTCAAAATATGCTGCAACGATTTTTATTAAAATTCATAAATCAATTATTTTTTACATGCTCTTTAAAATGTATATTTTCATTTTGGCCTTGGAACCTTTTTAACATGTAAAACTATATATTGAAACTTTCAATGGACTTTAGAAATAGAGGGAACAAAATACACAAAATTTTTATTTTACTAAATTAAAGCCCATTTCATGCAGATTATTTAGAAAAAAAATTTCTTGAATATCTCATTCCCTTTTGGAGATATCGGCTTTAGCGCTAAACCATGTTTGCGTTTTCACAACTAAAAAAATCAACAATATGAATTTTTTTTTATATTTTAGGATTAACTTAGATTCGTGATATATTTTTTTCTAATTCCTTATTGTTTAAAGAATCTACCAAAAAAATTTCATCAAGATTGGGTGTCAAATAAGCAAATGAGAAATTATTTTCTCTTCTATGTCACATTTTGTTTGGCATTAGCCAAGCCGCGCAAAGGTGAAAAAATCAAAACTTTAAAGTGCCATAACTCGAAAACTAAGTGAGATAAAAAATTGAAATTTGGTGCTGTTACTTATCTATATATATAGAACAAACATACCAAGTTTCATAAAAATCTGAGATTATGGGTAAAAATTTTTGATTTTTTTTGGTTGATTTGACGTGGAATGACCCTATACAGGAAAAATTGATATTCAGGTTCTTGAACTCTTAACGATTTTCTTATATCATTGAAAACATCTGTTTCATGACCCCGTTGTCATGTTTTTGTATTCTAAAATAATTTTACAAATCTGAAAATATTATCTATCCTAATATTAGAATTAAACTCCTTACGTCCTTGTGATAAATAAAAACTTGGAGAAAAAGCTTTACGAAAAAGTGCAGATAAAATGGGACCAATTTTATTTTTCTGGTAGGATATTTATTTCGTAGACGAAGATTTAGAAATTATGAAGACCATTTTTTTTTTTTTTTTTTTTCAAAATTGAAATATATATTAATTCCGAAATTGCACTAAGGCTTGTCTTTGAGAAAATTCGGGTAGTCAATCCGGAACTAAAAAGTTTTAATTGAACAAAAAAATAATCAATAAAATTTTTATTAATCCCTTTGATCAATTCATTGTCTTTCTAAATGGTGAAAAAGAGGAATTTTATAAATCCATTTTGAACAATCAGAGGCCCGGAAGATTCAAAAACATTTTGTTCAAAATATTATTTGTTATTAATTTTTAATTCACGAATCCAAACTAATAACACTTTTAATTATAATCTATGTAGACGAATCCCTATTTGAATAATGATAAAAAGTTGATACTACTTGGAAAATTTATTACTCTTTGCTAATACATGACGTAAAAAGCATCGTTTACGTCAAATTACCACTACTTTTATCCCTAATAATTAATTCACACAAAAAGAGTTTGCAAAGTTTAAGCTTATCGGATGATTATATATATTTCAATATAATGTTAACTTATCATCATCTGCTTTTGATGTTTGAAAATAATGGCAGTATATTTTCTGGATAAATTAAATTGCTTCTTTTCTCTTGTATTCTTTGAAATTTTGATTTTAATTAAAAGTGCTGAGTCCGTGAGAATTCATTTATTATTTATGAAAAGACAGAAATGTTATAGAATAATAAGAGAAAAATTGGATTTTTTTTTAAAATAAAATTTTAATTAATTAAAAATCTAGATAAAAAATAGTTATAAAACGATCTTTAATAGATCAAATGTGTACATGTGTGATTATATTTACTAAATGGCTCTTTTTATTTATGTTTATTCAAAGCATTATTACTTTTTAAATTATTGAATAGCCCTCGGGCTTGGTGTAGTTGGTGGCGCATCTACCTTGTATACCAAGGGTCGAGGGTTCGGATAGCAGGCAGTCCGATAATTTTATTTAATCCATTTGGATACCAAATAACTTAAATAAGAATGCCTGGTTAAGTACTTTTTGGCCGATTTTGTTCAAAAGCTTCGTGTCACGTCCCAAGGGGGGCCTAACTTAAAAAGAAAATTTCAACCCCCTATCGTTCATGAGATATTTTCTTCACAGACAGACGGACAGACAGACAAACCATGTCGCGAAAACCACTTTTTTGGACTCAGGGGACCTCAAAACATGTATTTTCATCAAAATCTCGACATTGAATTTTTGACATGAAACCATTACTTTCTTTATATGTAGTCTATATATTACATATTTAGGTAAGAGAAAGTAAAAATTGTCTCTTGGTCCTTTTCATTGGTTCCAAGGCTACTAGCCGAGTGGTTAAAACAGTTAAGCTTATAACTTAAATTATTTAAGGCAATTCATGTACAAATTCTCTCCAATTTATCAAAAATACCAATAGTTTGGAAAGCCAATCACTGGTTCTTAATTCTTGAAAACCCACAACTTTGTTTCTTCAGAGGAAAAATTTATCCTACACTTGGATGATTTTCAAATTTCTCAAATATAAAATCAAAATTACTATTATTCTAGCAAGGAATTGACGAAATAAATTATTTGTTTTGTATTTATTTAAATTATATGAAGGCTAGAAAAAGGATATATTTCATACAAAATAGTAGTTTTTAAATAAAAAAGTATGAATGAGGAAGCTATAATTTTTACAAAACAAATATTCACTTGTTCAATGTAAAGTTCTTTTGTTCGTTGGGGTTGTTTATCTTCCATTTTTATTTTTCCCGGAAGTGTTTTACTCTTGTTTTTTTGTTCTTGTTACTCTAATTGATGAGGGTGGATTTTGTTTTTGCAATATCTCGCCATCCCTGATCTGCTCCATGGGGTTCTAGCTTAAGTCCTTTTGCCAGGGGTGTGTTTGGTATAAAGGGAGGCGCCGGGCTGTCTGCGCAGCCAGAGGTATTGACCCAGTTCGGGTGGCGCCTCCATGTTAATGGGACATGAGCCCCAGGCTTACACACCACCCACATCACTTCCTAAATTATAATAATTTTATATATTGCCAATATTATTATAATACTGCATATCAGATATTAGATACTACAGTATTATACAATCATCAAAAAATATCTGTCAAATGAATTTTGATAGGCTATAGTATCTATAAGTTTTTTTTTATATTCATTTTTTTAAAGGATGAATTATAAAAAAATCTCAATGATTAATCAAGAAAGCAACCCATACAATACTCTCTTACTATTTTTTATTTTATATTTGGACTAACAGTAATTCTACTTGTCAAAAATCTTTCTTAAGATTTTTATAAAATTTTTAAAATCAACAAAAATAATTATTACAAAACGCTGTGATGGTATATTAATAAGAGGGTAGAAAATTAGAGATGCAGCTAAGGTTTTTTTTTCTTTATTTATTTAATCCGCACGGCTGACGTTTCAGTTCCGTGTTTGATCCATCTTCAGAACTGGCGAAAAGTCATTATGAAAGTGTCATAGTGGATTTTATACATTGTTGAACAACTCTTATAAATACACAGAATGCGATGACCAGGTACATAAATGTACCGATGGGTACAGTGAGGGGCAATATTAAATCCCACCCATGAGCTTTCCTACTTGTGATTGTTTCATTGTTTTTAAAAATGGAAACTTTCCATGGTTCAAACCTAGAAAATTTCCAATAAATATTTTCATTTTCTTTTATAAAAACAATGAAATAATCACAAGTAGATAATGCATGGGCGGTACTTAACTTTGGCGCTCATTGTACTTGGTCATTGCAAAAATGTACCTGTGTACTTTGCCCATACTGTGTATATATTTATTATATAAGAGTTTGGTTCAACAATGTATAAAATTCACTATGCTACTTTCATAATGACTTTTCGCCAGCTCTGAAGAAGGTTCAAACACAGAACCGAAACGTCAACTGTCCGGATTAAATAAATAAAGAAAAAAACCTTAGCTGCATCTCTCATTTTCTACCTTCTTAAAAATAATAAGAAAAAAGGCATTAAATAGATAATTAAACAAATATAAATAGAAATCCTACCTGTAAATTATGTCACCAAGTATCAACAATAATTTATGAAAATTTCGAGTGTATTGAATGAAAAGCCTCTCTAGGAATGTTCAGTACAATTTAACATTTCAGTACAATTTAACTAATTATACATGGTGGTGAACGCAACGTCGTCAATATTATTATTACCAAGGTTAAAATAAATTTCGCTAAAGAGTATATTTTAAAATTAAATAATTATTAATGCACCAAAAGGAAAGGATCTGGGAGGGAAAAATTTTGGAAGAAATCTAAATTAAATTTACCTCTCTGAAATTTATTTTTTTCGCTTTCACCAAGATATAGAGAGCATAATAAATTATTGTCCATATTTTAAAGAATAAGGGAAGGAAAGAACTACCGGTAAAAATAATTCACATATAAACTGAATTGCATGTTTTCTCATGGCGTCATTTAGGTGGAACGTTTTTACATAAAACAATTATTTGGAGTGACGGCTTTATAAACTACAGTAGTAATTTAATGAATTCTTTAGGTAGAAATTTAATTGCTTTTAGAGCTTCACATTGTGATCGAAAAAAAATTTATTAAAATTATATTGTCTAACAATTAATTTGAATAAATAAGGATGATCTCTGATGCTGAATAATACCTTGAAATAATTGATTGAAATCCTATTTTTTTTTTTAATCATTTTTTACGAGTGTCTATAAAATGACGTGTTTAATAGCCATCGCATAATTAGCATCGTCTGTAGCCAATGTCAAGTCCAAGGTCCATCGAAAATATCTCCTACGAAAATATCCCCAGGTTGCGTGTTCCCGATAAGGATTTCTTTTCCTGGTGTAGGATGCCCAACACGCGATATCAAGGATCCGCTGAGGGCGATAACGGGATGAATTATTGATAACACCGCAAAGGATTGAGTGCATAAGGAAAGGAAAGGAAAGGACAAACTTTCAACTTGATCTTGTCTCTCTTACTCCTACTTATAAACTTATTCTCAAACCTATTTGATCGACATGAAACTTATTTTCTATCATTATTCAGAAAAAGTTTAGTCGACACTTTAGTTTGGCAACTGCCAGAGGCAAATCCTTTCTTAGACCTCCTCCAATTTCTCAAGATGTTTTGCCTTAGTTTGAAGAATTATTTACTAGTGGTGAGGTTTTATTAATATTTCAATTTTAGATACCATTTTTATTTTCTCTTACCTAATATGAATATATATAGAGAGAAAGTATTAGTTTCGAAGCAAAAATTCCATTTCGAGATTTTGATGCATATACACGTCCCAAGAAGTGTTTTTTCCAACATAGTCTGTCTGTCTGTGTTCAATTTTAAGCATGAAGGAATTGAGCTAAGAGGTTGAAATTTTATATTTAAGTTAGACACCTCCCTGAGTCATGAAAATAAGCTTTTAATCAAAATAGGCCAAAGAATACTAGTACTATATTGATGTAAATTTTCAGTTTTTTTTTTTTTTTTTTTTTTTTTTCGATTTTCTCAAAATTCGCTCCAAAGATTTTGATTAAAATTTATAAATCAATTATTTTTCTCTTACCAAAGGTAAGAGAAAGTTGTGTGCGGTGTGACCAGTCAGACCAGATGTTTTTATTCTCATCCCATTTCAATTTTCACTCTTTTGAAAACAAATCAAAATATGTAATGTAGAAATTATTTTTATTTATTACTTTCTAAGGAGAATATTTGCCAAGTTAAACTATTTATTAATTTTTTTAAAGCTAATTAGAACCAGTCCCTATTTATTTCAATTGATTGGTATCACATTTAAATTGAAATAAATTTTTATATTATGAGATGTCCAGTGAAACCCCTTTGAGGGGGATAGGAATGGCCTCTAAATTTGTGCTAATTTGCATAAAATATTTGATTTGATCCAATAGAATATTATTTAAAATAAATTATTATCCACATTACGGGTTCACTTTTCTTAATTAAAAATATAGCCCACCAAAGATAAACTTTTCTTATATATTTTATTTGAAAATTAAAGAAATATTATTTATAATTTCATAAATCATGTGAAATAAACTAATATTTCATATAAAATAATCATATTGTAAAGCATTTTTTTTTGTCTCCTTTCGACTTTATTTTTATTTATTTTTTTTTTTTTTTTTTTTTGCTGCAACCTGCCTGGTACTTACTTCCCTCATTAAAATAATAAATAAAAACTTTTGACATTTTTTGCATAATACTAAACTTGGTTTTATTTATTTATTTATTTATTTTTTACTTTTATTTAATTTCTTTATATTATTCAACTTATTTCATATTTACTATTCATCTATGAAACTTTCTTTTTTTTTTTTGTTTTTTGAAGAAGAAATTTAATTGATAAAAGGTTTACTATAAATAGTTGATTGAACAAGGCATGCGAGACTTCTTGCATAACAATCTTTGTTTATTATCCATATTGAAAGTAGATTTGACCAATTAGTAATCCTTTCAAGAAATAATGAATAAATGATTTTTAAATTGTTATTAAATTTCTTTTAGAAATTTCATTTTATATAATCCAAAATGAAAAAAAGAAATAAAATTTGTTTGAATCTATAAATTTATCAGCCCCTGTATTTTTATTTTCCAAATATTGAAAATCAAAAAACCCAACCTTTTTTTTTTAATTAAAAAAAAAATAAAATAAAAATTTTTTCTAAGTGAGATTGTTTATTAAAATTATGAGGATTATTTTTTTAAAAACAAAAACCATTTTTTTTTAAATTTTTTGGATTTCAATGTGTTTTATCAGGGATATTGTTAATTCCCATAGGAACCAGTACTTCTTTCTGTTATTAGAATGATATTATACCATTCCTTATAACCGCTAAAATAAATGATTTTAAAGAAAATAGCTCAACTCGGTAGATATAAATTAATGCAGAAATAAAATTGAAAGGTAAAGGACCTAATCAATATCTTAATGTTCTCTATTGAAAGGAAGGGAAAGAGAAAAAAAATTGTTTATTATCCAGAACACTCTTGAAGTGAAGACATCGACTGGAATAATTGATAATTGTAGTTTTGAATCAGGAAGAGGGAAATAACAAAGGGAATAAACTCCTCAGTATAATCTAGTTAATAAAAATTAATAAAACGTTCGTTTATGTTGGGATGTTATATTGATAAGTACATCTTCAAGGAAACCCCTGGGAAATAGCCTTTAGTAAATTTGGATAAAAGCTCATTCATCTCAGCTAATTGTACCTAGAATGAATTGTTAAAGCCACGCATGCATCAAGCGTGAACACACACTTATCGAAAGTGCCAGTGAAACGAAATTTATTTATTTATGTATAATTTTAACAAATTAATCTTAAGCGAGAGTGTTTCTTTGCTTTTCAATAATGGAAAGCATCAACAAAGAACTTGTCATATTTATAAATTTATTATTATTACTTTCCAATTGATTTGTAAGGCAAAACTATGCAGGGATGATGACAAATTGAATTTCATTCAAGTATATACTGTATATACCATATATAAATATCACAGAATAACCTATTCCTTAAAAAGAAAAAATTCTATTTCTATATCTAATATACTGTATATATAAAAATACTGGTTAAAATGATTTGATGATAAAATCTCAAGAGAAAATATTTTTATTCGAATTTTTTTCTTTGATAAAAAAGCACTTCATTTAAGCATAAATGAGCTACATGAATAAACAATTTTGATATATGGATTTGATTACGATTAAAAAAAAAAAAAAAAAATACTAAGGTAGACTGTACAAAATTGCAAAAATCTTATTTCTTTATTAAACGATCACCCCCAATTTTAAATAAATACCTAGAAAAAATTTTATCTTGATTTATTCATTAATATCTTAATGTAAAAAAAAAGAAAAAAAAAAACAATGTTCATTTGGTTTTGAGAAATTTACAGAACAAATCTGACAGACATTTGTAGAAAAGTGAATAATAAATGTATCTTATTTTTGTAAAATATTTTCTTATTTTTTTTTATCCGATCGCAAAATATATAGTACCATATAATGTGAATAATAATTTGAGAATAATTTTCTACCTATCCACATCATATAGGCTACTCATGGGAATATAATGAACTATTACTTTAGGGACTATTGTAGAATTTCGATAATTTTCTCTAGATGAAAAATAGATTCCAGATTAATCAGGTATTTTTGACAATTATTAAGACGATAATATATTATCATGCTAATAATTTACAAAAATACCTACCTGATTAAACTGGAATCTGTTTTTCATCGAGAGTTGAACATGACGATGGTGCCAAGGATTCATTCAAATGATAAATAAAAATAATGAACTATACTCAGGGCCGTTCCTGGGTATGTGGTCGCCTCCGTGCCAGGTCATTTTTGGCGCCCCCCCCCCCCAACTAAATTATGAAAAAAAATTTTTTTTAAGTGATTAGACCTTTACTGATTTTCAAGTTTGGCGAATGCTACGGTAGCTTAGATTTTGATAATTCTTTCTTTCCTCCACGCGAACTATCACTATCCTCTTTTTCATAGAGAAGGAAAATAAAAAAATATTCATTAATAAAAAAATATTTATTTATTCAAATTACCTCCTAGCTCAATTCTTTCATGATTTCAAATGAACACTGTGTGTGTGTCTGCTTAAAACTGAACACAGACGAAAACACATTCTTTAAATGAAAGCATAAAAGGATTGAGCTAGGAGGTTGAAATTTTATATTTAAGTTAGGCACTGTTACGGACACTCAAAATAAGCTTTTGAACAAAATCGGCCAAAAAGTACTAGTACTTTACTGATGTACTTTTTCTGTTTTTTTCAATTTTCTCAAAATTCGCTCCAACGATTTTTATTAAAATTCATAAATCAATTATTTTTTAGATGCTCTTTAAAATGTATATTTTCATTTTGCCCTTGAAGCCTTTTTAACATTTATTTATTTATTTATTTTATCAAGACTCTTTGTCTGTTACAAGGGGTTTGAGAAAAACAGAGTAAGTACAACATTTTTGAGCATATTGAAGAAAAGAAAAAAAAAAAGCAGGACAAAACAAATCAACAGAAGAGAACAAAAAAAAAAAACAATCATTTCAAAAATAGTCTTCAAAAAACGAGGGCTCTAGTTCTCAGAGCTCCATCACAAAATAAATAAATTCTATTCACTTCCTCCAGGCTTTTCGGCGTCAACCAGTCGCCCAGGTTTATCGCTTCGTCTTCACAGCCAGTCAAAAACTTCCTTCTCAGGGGTCTATAAATCGGGCACTCGCCCAAGAAGTGCTCAAGAGTTTCTTTCGTCTTCAGGTTGTACAGGGCACATTCCAGATTAGGGTCCAGCATATATTTTTTTCCCTCTCAAATATAGAGAGATGACTCTCTCATTAGCTGTCCTAAGTTGGTTTATCAGCCTCTGTTTTTCCAGGGGCATACTCATCTCCTCATCCAATGGGTAGACTCTCCTATAAAGCGGGACATATTCGGACCTACTGAGCCTCATTGTGTCTTTCCTCTTGTAGTAGTCCCTCAGTTTGTCTGTCAAGTGCGAGATGTTCAGGCTAATTATTTCAGCATCTTGTGTGTTCCAAAGATCTAGACAGTTTGCATATATGAAATATTGTTTAAGCTGCATTACCCAGTTATATTTGATAGAGGAGGCTTCATCCTCGCTCAGTCTTATCAAACGGCTGTAAGCGATCCTCAAGATTCTCCCGTGAGGCATAGAAAGAATTCTGCACACCAGCCTCAGAGCCCTGGCAAAAGACTGAACAATCAACCATCGTAACTGGAATTCCATTCTAATCGTGTAACCCGGCGTTGAGGCATCCAGGAAGTAGAGAGATTTAAAAAATTTTACTTGAGCCTGCTCGATCATTTCTGGATAAGACAGGGCCCAAATCTCCGACGAGTACAAAAGAACGCTCAGCACAAGAGAATGATAGAGGTAAGTTCTTGATCTATTTGACTCGAGTCGATTTCTTGCTATTAGGCTCCTAACATTAGCCATCACGCAGTTTGTTTTAAACAGCATTCCTTTTGTCGCTTTTCTAAAAAGGTCAGACGAACTAAATTTGATTCCTAGGTATTCGTATTCACTTACAATTTCCAATTGATGTGTCCTAAAGTAAAATACTGCGTCAGAAGCAATTCTTCCGGCCTTCCTAAATACCATGACCTTCGTCTTATCAACATTCACTTCAAGTAAGTTCATGTCGCAGTAAGATTCAAGAGATTTCAAAAGTTTTCTTAGCCTCTGAGGAGTGTCAGCCAGCAGAACAAGATCATCCGCGTAAAGCAAACAAGTTAGATTCGTCTCTTCATCGATGTCCACAACCTTTTTAACATGTAAAACTATATATTGAAACTTGCAATGGACTTTAGAAATAGAGGGAACAAAATACACAAAATGTTTATTTTACTAAATTAAAGCCCATTTCATGTAGATTATTTAGAAAAAAAAAATCTTGAATATCTCATTCCCTTTTGAAGATATTGGCTTTAGCGCTGAACCATGTTTGCGTTTTCAAAACTAAAAAAAAATCAACAATATGAATTTTTTTTATATTTTAGGATTAACTTAGATTCGTGATATAGTTTTTTCTAATTCCTTATTGTTTAAAGAACCTACCATAAAAATTTCATCTAGATTGGTGGTCAAATAAATAAATGAGAAATTATTTTCTCTTCCATGTCACATTTTGTTTGGCATTATCCAAGCCGCGGAAGGTGAAAAAATCAAAACTTTAAAGTGCCATAACTCGAAAACTAAGTGAGATAAAAAATTGAAATTTGTTGCTGTTACTTATCTCTATACATAGAACAAACATACCAAGTTTCATAAAAATCTGAGATTTTGTATGAAATGGCCTGGTTGAACTGACGTGGAATGACCCAAATGTAAAATTAAAAAATGTTAAATATTTAAAATACCGGAAGTGCTAGCAACCAAAACGTATTTTTCCCTGGACCAGTTTTTTATGCTGAATCGGTATATGTAAGTATTATTTTTCTACGACCTTTAGTTCAGGCCGTACTTTTTTTGTGTACAGACGGACGGACGGTCGGACAGACAGACACCGGAGTCTCTACATAAGCTCTCTTTCCCTTAGTACTACGTACAGTGAGATCTAAAAACATGTAAATATAAACAAATGAATTTGTGAAGCAAATTCATTCTTTTATATTTACATGTTTTTTTAATGACACCTGTATGATTTTGTTTTGAATTTTTTTTCAAATTTAACGAAAATTTTCTTTTTCTTCGTTGATTATTTCAAAAACTATTCAGTTTTCGGAAAAATATCAAAGAATAAAAACTTTTTATAATTAAGTATTTTATCATAATTTAACAAACAAATTGAAAATTTCGAAATTTCTGAAAAAACTTTTTAGGTAAAGTACTTACTTCCAAGTGACGTATTTACTCCAAAAGTTGATAGAAATCTACAATATTAGTGTAAGGAGCAAATACCAAATTTCATCCATCTAGCTGCTTTGGTTTTTAAGCAATCGTGTTCACACACACACCCAGACGTAATTCCAAAAGAATAAACGAGAAAGTCTCGGGGAAGTCATTCATTCCCCTTTTAATTTTTTAAATAAAAAAGTTATTTAAAATTTACATTTATTTAACAATTTTTTTTATTTTTTTTTTTTTTTTTGGAGGGGGCGACATTCTTGTACCCGCGGGGGGGGGGGCCATTCAATATAGTTACGCCAATTATTTCAAATGATTGGCAGCCAATTCTTTTGAAATAAATTTTTCTCACTTGCGACGGACCAAGGACCCAGGCACGAAAATGCCCTTTGGCTTTGAGTCTCCGCCGTCCTTTGGAAGGCGCCTCCGTCGCCCTTTGGCTTTTCGCCTTCCGCCTTCCTTTGGAAGGCGCCACCGGCGCCCTTTGGAAGGCGCCTCCGGCGCCCTTTGGGACTGGCGCCTCCGTGCTGGCACGGAGTGCACGCCCGCCAGGAACGGCCCTGACTATACTAACTAAAAATGTCTATGTTAATTAAAAAATTGAATTTTTCAATTCAATTTCTAAAATTCCTAAATATGGTCAAATTTACCAAATTTTCAAATTAGTGTAAAACTTAATTGACCACAATTAAAATCTTTAAAATAAACATCTTCCCTGCCCGAAAGGTTAGAGATAGTAAAAAATGTCAATATTGATAATCTTCTAAAACAAACGATTTGGGTTCGCAAGCAGTTCGATGAAAATTTACTCAAAGTAATTCGTATAAGTAAATATGGATCGTGATAAATTTATATAAGTATCGTTTAAAGTCAATATGGTTTGAAATGTCGGACCAGCTTAAAAAAAAAAAACGATGACCTTACTTGACTTGTTACTCCAAAAGCTGACCTCGGTGGTCCTCGTTGTGGTTTGAAGATGGATGGCCAGCCTTAGGACATCATCAAAAATCTATTCTTGATGACTCTAGGAGGATGGACGATCGACGAAATCTAAAAAGAAAATGTCGAATTTAGACAGAAACCTCTTAATCATTTCGTTACATACATGTAATTGATGAATGTTTACAAAAAATTATAGATCTAAAAATTTATTTTAGAAAAAAAGCCCGTGACAATTTTATTTAAATTCTTGCATTTGTCTCCCATTTTCAGAGATTCCCCTTTGAGTTAGGCCTCCAAATATACATACAATTATTTTCTTTCAAATAAGAACACTTTCTCAATTCAAGGCTTTATTTGGATATTTACTTGAATGATAAATTATTAGATTTTGATTGAAATCTGTGAACTCATTTATTCAATATTTTTCGTAATTCTTTTCACCCACGGATGAGGCCATCTCCAGAAATATAACAATTATTATTTGAGAAATTTTCATTAAAAATAATTATTCTTTAAGTGGAATCAATAATACTGAACTAGTCTTGTTAACCGTGAAGATTTAAAGGTCACTTTTCGTTATTCAATTAGACTTAGAATAATGAATGCAATATGGAAAGGATGTGAAGAGGTCATGTGCAACCAATTAAATTGGTTTGTCAATTTGTTACGAGTTGGAAGAGAGTTAAATTGCTTAATTAGAAATCAAATTACTCTACTCGCCCCAGAGATTAGATCTCCGACACTTAAAAAAAAAAAAACTGTTGTTGCTATCACATAACTAATTTAGAATATATTTATTTCACCAAGTAGGGGAGACCGGGGCAGGTTGGCCCACTAATTTTTATTTCTTTTATAAAATTTTTTATTTAATCATTTTCGTTTATGTTTTCATTTTAAAATGTTGGTGCAACCTTAAGCTACCAAATGGTCATCGTAAAAGTCTCCTAAATTGATGTTAAAATTAAAAAAAATAATTATTTCTAAAATATTTCGAGTGGGCCAACCTGCCCCGTGATCGGGGCAGGTTGGCCCGGACCACGGGCAGGTTGGCCCGGAAGGCATTTGTTATTTTTATATGAATTAAAGTGCAAGAAAATAATTTAAAACAACCTAATTTTAACACACAAAGTTTATTTTAAATTATAATTGATTATTGCAACAGTTTCAGTAATAAGTGAGTACTAAATCAAAAAAAGTATATCGTGACTTCAAGTACGAATCACTGTTATAACCGTGATCCAGAGGTTGGGGATGAGAGTCAGAATGCTGTGAAAAGCATTGCAGACACCTTACTTGGGCTTGGCAAGTTGGCAAAAAGAGTATCCCAACAAGGGTCCCAACTTTTCTCTCCCAACGCTCAATTTGTGCTCTTTTGAAAAATCTCTTAGCCCTCGGGGCTTCGTGTAGAGGTTATCGTGCTAACCTCGTATACCAAAAGTCGCGGGTTCGGGCCCCAGGCAGTCCGATGATTTTATTTAAGCCATTTGAATACCAAATGGTTAAATAAGAATGCCTGGACCCCCAAAATATATAATTATTAATACAACGGTTATCGTAAAAGTCTTATATGGCCTGAGTTACCGAAAAGACTGTGTGAATGTGAGTGTGAATGAGAAAAAAGTGTGAATGTTAAAAAAAAAAAAAAAAAAGCGGAAACACTTCATATCTTCCCGAACCTCAGATATTCAAAGAGCTAGAACGTTTTAGAAAACAATAAGAACATATTCATATATCTGATAACAATTTCCCAAAAACAAACACACATGCTCATTTATGATGCAAAATTTCCTCCAATAAACTCTCAATGACGGCCAGTATAACATCGATATTTATAATAATTTTTATTTTGTTACTTTTACATCATTCATTGCCACTAAAATTGAAAAGATAAAACACGGTTTAACGATTTCATACATACAATGGCAAAAAATCGAGTGGGCCAACCTGCCCCGTCATTTTTGGGCCAACCTGCCCCATCGTTATATTTGAAATAATTTTTATCCCGCACAAATCCCGTTGATGTTTTTTAATTAATATGCCATGGAGAAATAATCCTTATACTCTAACCTTTAAACATAGTGCTCACTTTTTATCCTCGAAGTAACCAAAAAGTAGATAAAACAATTTTATTCAACTAATAAAAATTCACTCCAAGGTGCAAAAAACGAAAAAATGATCCTAGCTCATGCGAATTTACTCCGATCGCTATAGTTGTTTTGGCGGAAGGTGTGTGGCAGTGCTATTAACCTTCATTCTGATCCGTATCACAATCGTCCAATTATTCTGCGAAATATCGCGACTGGGCCGACCTGCCCCGTGGGCCAACCTGCCCCGGTCTCCCCTACTAATTTGATTTAATAATAAATATAATATAGATTTATTTAATAGTGTGTTTAGAAATCTGAATAGCCTAATTATTTAAAGTAATAAATAGCCTTAAGTCCGAACAGGAAGGATGTGGAGAACCCTTTTAAGGAGAGATAATTCGACACTTCCATATGCGGGGGGCGGTCATTCTGGATAGGACCCCTTTTAAGGTGGGGGATCTCAGAACTGAAGGGTCACGAACCAAAGACAAAGAGAAAGGTCGTTTCATGGGACAAGGGCTTTTAATGCCATCAGAGACGTGGTCAGCAACGCTAATTCGTCTTCTGACGAAGTTCGCCAATATTTTAATTAAAAATTATTAAATAATACATTATTATATTTTGTAGATAATTTTTGTTATAGCCTAATATAATTTTATTTTTCACTGTTTGCTTTTTATTAATATACTGAGCGCTTGGCCATCCTAAAACCGCTATTTTTAGTTATTTAAAATTTAAATCTTAATATTTATTTTGTTTTTTGATGAGTTACCTTCGACATTATATTAATATTTAAAATTCATTTTCAATTCAATGACTGTCAAAAATTTAATAACATTTTGTCCGGCCATTAGCTACTTTTAATTATTTCAGTTATTAATAACAGTATTTTTTAAATTGAAGATTTAATCTCTGTAATGATTTATCCATTCATTTTTTTTAACCCAGAGGGCTCATATTTTTAATCTAAGAAAGACAAAATAAATTTTTAATTAATTGGTATTTAATTTTTAATTCTTTGTATTTTGCCTATATATTTGGATAACTCACTCTCGATTCAACATTTAATTTCTATTTCTTTGACCAAGAAGGTTGTCATTTATATTCCGAGATATAATATTTATGAAAATATGCATATCTTTCTCGTCTCTTCAGGGGGGAGGCAACCCCTCTCAATAGATCCTTTAATTTCAAGGACTTTTGCGTTTCTAAAATATAAAATAGATCAAAGCAAAAGTGCTTTTCCCTTTCTTATGAATAGAAAATGGTTTTGACTATTTTCCATCCTTGAATTTTTAATTGCAGTTCCAAATCAAAATTTAATGTAGTCCAATACTTTTTCATCCCCTATTAAATTGTCAATTCAGATTGTATCTTTGGGTTTTATTCTAATTTTATTACAAGCATAAATCTTTCTTTGCATTTACTGCCCTTCTTGGTATTTCCAATTATTTTCCTCTAAATAAAATAGGTCACTAGAACATCCAACCAGCTGATTTATTTAAAATAAAGATAAAACAAAATATTACTAATAATATATATGGTACAGTATTATGTCTTAATTTTCTTTTTATATTATTAATAATATTTCCAAATACACTGTGACCCAAAACTTTTTTTTATTTATTTATGTTCTTTTTCGGCATCAGAGGCCATTTAGACCACGTCCATGGTTTTCTAAATTAATTGAATTTGAAGTTTAATGAGTGATGATTGAACTACCAGCTATAAGCCCTACATATCAACTTTAATGAGTGATGCCGATTACAGCCAAGGATTTTTAGCATTTTGTAATCCAAAAAATCCTTGATTGTAATTATAATGTTTCCAGAGTGTAAAATGTGGTATAGGTTTTTCTTATTAGGATTAGGTATTCTTGTGGTGAACAATAAGAAAAGTTTTCTAACTAAATTTTAATATAAATAAATCCAAATTAATTAAAGACGATGCGGCTCAATGGCTATCGATACTGGAGATTTGGGTTTTAAAGTATATGAAGTTCGAGTTTCAGTTGCCACAAAGAATAGCCAAAGTGTATGAAAGTGAAAAATACAATGATCTCTTTCCCCACCATCTGGCACAATGGACCTAATTTGAGATGGCCTAAAAGTAGTCCGTCTTTAAAAGTTGATCAAATAATTTCGGATTAAAAATAGCCGTTTTTATATTTATATTTATAAAAAAAAAGGCTCTTCAAATATTTGAATGTTTATCTGACTCTTCGAACTGAGCAGACTTTTTATAAACATTTATAAAGAATGGTTTAGTTAAAGGGTTGAAATAATGTCTATCATTGTGAGTTGAATCTCCGTTTCAGATGATTTTTTTTAATTTCCCTCTAGAGAAAAATTAAACTCATTAAATGAGATTAAAAGTTAAATACCTAAAAATATATATTTAACTTTTGATTGTTTTATAGATAAGTTTCAAATTCTTAGCTTTATTTTATACTCTAGCCATGACAAAGAGAGTGACAGACATTCTAATTTAGCCAAACGGTTGTAGGACTATTATTACACTAATTATATAAGGAGAAATGGGATAAATTTTATAATAAATTAATTTTAAACTTGTCTCACAGCCAACAAATTAAACTTCGAGGTTTCCACCCTCGGTGTTAAGGGAATGAATGACCTTGTCTATATAGTACAGAATATGGTACGACAAATTAGAATGTCAGATTAGTCCCAAAAGACACTGGAATATTGTGACCAAAAAGGTAAAATATTTAATCAAAATAAAGTATACAGAAAACTAGATAAAATTTGAAGTTTTCTTTTTAGAATGTTTACTTTCTTAATTATGCATATAAAAGTATGCAGATAAAAACACTTAAGCTAGGCTATTTAAAAACATTTGAAGTAAGAATTGCTTTCATTATTTGAACTAAACAATAATTTCAATGACCTCTGGTTAAACAGGCAAAAAATAACAAAAATTTTGGAATACAATTTTTTTTTAAATTCATTTCGGCATTTTAGGCCATATAACTACTTTAAACGATACAGAAATATATTAATTACAGAACAAATTATCCATCCGCATTCGTTTACATCATTTAGTAACCAAATAGTTTAAATAAATTTTCATGCCCTGCCTGGTGTCCGGACCCTCACCCCTAGGCTTTTGGGTTAGCGTTAGAAGTCTTTATCACTAAACTCTAGGTCGCGGGGGGATTTTTTTTTTTATTTTTATTTTACAAATTAATAAAAAATCCAATTTCAGAATTCTCAAAAATCTCAAAATAATGAAACATAATAATTAAAATAGTATGCCCATTTGATTAATTTTTATACTCTACTAGAGCCTAATTCTAAATTTTATTTTGTCACTAATGTTGAACTAATGTTGAAAATAAAAACATTGGCTAAGCCTTTAATTCTCTCCCCTCGACTAGTAAATATTGTTTATCCATGAATAAAAAGCTTCAAAAACTACACAAATCGATAAAATTTATTCAGTTCAATGGAATAGCATTTGATAAGAGTAATAGTGAGTATTAAGTAAAAACTATTAACTATCTTGAAATTATATCAAGATATTTATTATTATCATTTCCTCTTATGATCGCCTCTATCAGGGGCGCCTGGAGTTCGGCAACCCTTAATGCCCACCTCAAATCTGGGGTGTTTGGGTGTTACCCACTAAAAGGCATTTGTTTTATTAATATACACTAGATAACGAAATAAAAAACAATGTTTATATATTCCAATTGTGATTTCGTTTCTCTATCTTTTTTTTTTTTTTTTTTTTTTTTTGTTTTCACTAATTTTCTTTTTGGCATTTGCCTCTCTTTGAAAGTTTATCTTTGGCAGACTTTTTAAGAGATAGTCGAAAAACGATTTCTCATGTCATAAATATTAAACATACAAAATGTTTTTTTACTATCCATGAATCTATATCTTATTATCTAAATTTCTTTTCAAAGATAGAAAAAAATGTTAATTGAAAACCTTTGTTTAAAAAAAAAGTAGCAAAGACTCATTAATGAACATCTTTTTGCTTTTTTTTTAAAGTTTAGATATTCTTTTGAAACTTGATGCAAGATTTTATCAACCCACCATTTCACCCGGTTGATGAACTGTACCAATCGATGAATTACCAAATATAAATCACATTGTGAATGACTTAATTCATCTGTGTATAAAATTAATTCATATCAGTTTACATTACGTATTATATTTATACATGGACATGTATAGAATAAATTCTCTCTATAATTGTTTTACCTTATAAATATTACTAACAGAATAACCAACCCGGGGCAAAGTAAATGAACTTTATACTAGTTCAGACCTAGGGGGTAAGTATAATAAAATGGAAGGAGAATTCATTATTCACTCTCTTATTCAAATGAAAGATAAAACTTCTTTATATAAGAAATTCAGAAAGGTCAGCCTTCAAAAGAGAATGAAATCGATAAGATCCCGGGCCCCAAATACAGGGTAGAGAAGAAACCAAAAATAAGAAAATTTCCTTTAAGAAGACATCTTAAAAAGGAGAAATTTTAAGTAAAAAATATTTCTTAGATTGTCATTTGACATTATTAAACATTGTTAAATTTGTTTAATGATGTCAAATGACAATCTAGCCCACGGGGCGTGGTGTAGAGGTTAGCGTGCTATCCTCATATACCAAACGTCGCGGGTTCGGACCCCAGGCAGTCCGATGATTTTATTTAAGCCATCTGGATACCAGATGGCTTAAATAAAAATGCCTGGACCCTAATATATATAAATTCATAAATAACGGTTATCGTAAATGTCTTATATGGCCTGAGCTGCCGAAAAGACAGTGTGAATGTGTGTGTGAGTGTGAGTGTGAATGAGAAAAAAGTGTGAATGTTTAAAAAAAAAAAAAAAAAATGACAATCTAATTATTACCATCTGTAACAATTGAATGATCCTCATCAGGTGAGAGATCATTATTTATGAAAATTCATGTAAATTATTAGTGATTCCAATAATAATTTATTTGTTCTACATTTAATATAATTTTTGTGCATTAAATTTGTTATATCTTATATTGCGGAGTTTTCTAACATTTTTTTTTTTTTTTTCAGGGAAGAAGTCAAAGAACATACTGTCCGATGGGCTGCTCGTTTTGAATTTGTGTGCAAGATGAGTGCCAACGCCTCAACGGGGGTTTTGGACCCTTGTATCTTACGAGTCTCCGTCCGAAAGGTAATTTTCATTTCTTTTTTTACTTTCTCTTACCTATGTATATATGTAATATATATATAGAGAGAAAGTATTGGATTCATGTCAAAAATTCGATGTCGAGATTTTGATGGATCTACACGTTTTGAGGTCCCCTGAGTCCAAAAAAGTGGTTCTCGCGACATGGTCTGTCTGTGGGTGGGTGGGTGGGTGGGTGGGTGGGTGGGTGTGTGTGGTGTGTGTTGGGGGGGGGGGGGGGGGGGGGGGGGGGGGGGGGGGGGGGGTGTGTGTGTGTGTGTGTGTGTGTGTGTGTGTGTGTGTGTGTGTGTGTGTGTGTGTGTGTGTGTGTGTGTTGTGTGTGTGTGACAGATTTTTAGGATGAAGGAATTGAGCTAGGAGGTTGAAATTTTATATTTAAGTTAAACACCCTTGGGACCGGAAAAATAAGCTTTTAAACAAAATCGGCCAAAGAGTACTAGTACTTTACTGATGTACTTTTTCAGTTTTTTTCGATTTTCTCAAAATTTCCTCCAACGATTTTTTTTAAAATTCAAAAATCAACTATTTTTCAGATGCTCTTTCAAATGTATATTCTCATTTTGCAGTTGAAATCTTCTGAAGACCACTTTACTCCTGTATTTCATAGGGAAGTAGGAGAAATGGTTGCCATGGTAACAGAATTTAAATATTTTCCCATGCTTATAAATTTTACATCTGAATTCATATGTTCCCCCCCCCCGTACTGTCGGGAACTAAATATATGTCGACACAAAAAATCTGGTGTGACCAGCACAGAACACAACTTTCGATTACCGAAGGTAAGAGAAAGTTGTGTGCTGTGCGCCAGTCACACCAGATTTTTTTATTTGAAATTTTCTTTATAAACTACGTACTTAATAAATGCATTAGGCTACTCTTAAAATTTTTCTTTTTCGAAATATTAATTTAGTATCCCTAATAGAAAGAAATAATTTCAAATATTGGCTATTAGGATTCATTTACTCTTGTTTTTATGCAACGCTTAAACGTATGAGGGTCATTAAGAAAGATTTATATATTTCATTTATAATTTATATTACTGTTTTTTTGTTTTCAGGATTGTATCTATTTAAATGTGAACTAAGTTAAAGCATAGTTCACATTTAAATAGAATAAAATACACTTAGGATTGTTCTTATCTATTAGCATATGAACCTTAATTTATTGAAAGATGCATTATTTGTTAATTTATGAATTAATATAAATTTTATATAGCGGACGAGTTTTTTTACTTGGTTATTTTATAATCCTATAAACTTTTTCTAATTAATTTTTGATAACCTCATTTTTTTTAGTACCTTTAATTTTCATAAAATTTTCGAAAATGAGATAATAAAGCTTTCCAAGTTCGGGAATTAATTTTTTATATGTACTATAATATATTCGTGTAGATGAATTTATCGAAAATGTCTCATTTTTTTTAATTAAAAAAAAAATAAGACTCCATCTCCATTTGTTCCTTGCCCAATATGAAATTTAGAAGACTTCTGTTAGACTAAACTTTACTGAAAATTCTTATTCTTCTCCCGGGAACCCCTCGAGCTCGAAACCCCAAACCCTCTGCTGGTCGTCACCAGGGCTGTGAGTCAGGTTCTGGAGCTGTATATTAATAGCCTACAGGGTCTCACCCGCCCCCTCAAAAAAGTTTAAATTTTAACTCCATATATATGCGCGAAAAACATATATACATAAAACATATTGGTCATTCACTTTCTGTCCATGGTATGATAATAATAAAATTTGAGGCATTTTCATGATTAAGCTACGAACAAGTGTGTATGCCCAATATAACTTGGCGAGGATTATATATATTTTCAGACATTAACCTGGCCCTGAAGATGGTCCCATAAGTGACCGAAAAGTCGGCCCTGGTTTATTAATAAATTGAAATATAACTAGCTGCTTGCTCATCCTTTCTACCTATTTGATTATCAACACTCAGCTATATACATAACTCTTTTAAATATTACTTTCTCCTACTTATATAAATATATAGAAAGTATTGCGATCATGTCAAAAATTCGATGTCGAGATTTTGATGGATTTTCATGACCAATTAAGAATTAAGAATCTCAGAATTTTAAAGAAAATATATTATTTTTTTTTTAACATTTAGAGTTGGAGCAATCTTTTAATTATCATTTAATTTTTCAATCTTTTTAATATAATTTAATTTTTATGGTCTCAGATGGCCCAGGATCCTAGGATTTATGCTCCCTGGCCTCTCTGACTGCTGCCCTGGTCGTGACTCTTAATTTTTTTTTTTTTTTTTTTATAAATGGGTCAGCGAACTTTCAAAGTTTTGGAATCACTGCATTAGACAAACTAACTTTTGAGAATTAGGTTAAAATACAATATTTATTTAGAGAATGATTTTAAAAATGTCTTTAATCGTTAAAAGAAAAATAGACATTTAGAAGAGATTACAAACTCCATTATATCTTTTAATTAAACTTCGTTTAACTTGTCTAATTCGTAAAAAAAAAAAAAAAAAAAAAAAACAAGGGTTAAAAATCTAATTCTAATCCAGGTCACTTGCTATTGGTCACGAAACTTTCTTTGGTCACTCTTATTGGTTCTATTAAACAAAAAAAAGACGTATTTAATCTAACCACGCAAATGGAAAAAGGCAATTTTTTTCCTATCTTTATTTTATTTCATTTTATTAAAAAAAAAAATCATAGACTGAACTTGATTGGTTTTAATAGAAGAAGACAATTGGCAATTGAGTTAGAAGACAAGAGAATTGAGTTTCGATTTCGCACTTGATCACGCGATCAGCCTCCGTGCCAAGTTTCCTAATTGAAAACCATTCGAACCAGCCACCCACATTGCTTAAATATCAATATGAACATTTTATTATTATTAACTAATTTATTTATTCATATACTAATAGCATTTTTTTTAATTCTAATGATATTAAAAATTTATTCGATTATTCATTGAAGCAACTCTCCTAATTCAAGTGGCGTACACCGACTTTGAAGATAGAGATCCCAATTAGATACGTCACTGTCCTAGCAAAAGAAAGTGAAATTGAAACCTCAAAAAAAAATCTAACTTTTTATGAAGCTATCAAATTTTTTGTTACTAGCCGCTCCGCCCACCTTCGTTCTCGCGTGCTCTGTATTTAGCCAGGAATACCTTTGATTAATTCATAGTCTTAAAAATCCTCCCCCTACATTTCCCCTGAGGAAAATCGTATTTTCAACAAATAATATACGAATTGCGGAACGAAAAATAATTTTTCTGTAATCATTAGATATCCTCATTAAACATCTAAAATTTTATTTTGAAATTCCATCGTGAAGTTTCTCAAACAGAGCAAGGCAGACAGCCGACAACAGCATCACGTCCCATGGGGGTGCCTAACTTAAATATAAAATTTCAACCTCTTAGCTCTTTTCGTTCTTGAGATATTTTGTTCACAGACACACGGACAGACAGACAAACCATGTCGCGAAAGCCACTTTTTTGGACTCAGGGAACCTCAAAACGTGTATATCCATCCAAATCTCGACATCGAATTTTTGACATGAAACCAATACTTTCTCTCTATATATATATTAACATATACATATAGGTAAGAGAAAGTAAAAAATTAGAAAAATAACAATACTTTCTCTCTATATATATTTCATATATAGGGTAAGAGAAAGTAAAAAGTAACTTGGAATCGCATTTGTTTAGATAAGAGCAATTAATACAAATAAAATTTAAAAAAAAAAATTAATCATTAAGATGAAGATGTGAATTAATAAAAATATATTATCTAAATTAAAAGAAACGTTGATAGAGAAATAAAACTATCTAACAATTTCCTAAACCCTGTTCAAGATTAAATTTTATTTTGATAATAAGGTAATAATAAATAAATGAATAAATTTATTATTAAGGTAATGAATAATTTAAAAGAATGAGCGTTTTTAGAATAAGCCTTTTATGAAAATATAATGCAAAAGTCCCTAGAAATTAAACAAGTTGTGACCTGCAGGTGGAAAGGAAAAATTTTCAAACAAAATTAATGCTTTTCCTCTTTGAATGCATCAATTAATTCTTTGTAAATATCCTAATGAAAATAGGAATATGGAATCGAAATCTTAGCGATTCTATTAAATAAAAAAAAAAGTTTGGTTTGACGAACAGACAGACACTACTAATACTTAAGCTTAGAGTAGATTAGTTAATTGAAATTTAAACATAAAATTAAAAAAAATAAATAAATTTTATTCCAGATTTGATTTAAATTTTTACTATATTCAATATGTTCATATAGAAAGTATTGGATTCATGTCAAAAATTCCATTTTGATGAAAACACACTTTTTGAGGCCCCCCTAGGTACAAAAAAAGTAAATCCGGCAAAATGTGTGTATGAACAAAATATCTCAAGAACTACGAGGTTGAAATTTGATATTTAAGTTGGCAAGCAACGCTAAACATTTGAGCAAGATTGGCCAAAGACTAGTACTTTGCTGATGATGTACTTTTTCGATTTTCTCAGTTAACTAGTTTTGGAGACCTAATCGTATGATTATTCAAAAAAATATACGATTCAGTTTTTGCAAGTTAGTCCTATTGGTGGATCAAGTTATGCCATAAGTTGGACCCGAGATCTCTAGTCTAACCGAGACACCAAGGAATGATTAAGTATTCGAAGACTTAGTACAAATTAAACACATGATGATACTTGCTTGACTAGTAAAGTTAATAATACTAGACTAACGAGAGAAAAGAACTCGAAGCATATATGTTTGAAATGGTATATGGAAGAATCTGACTTCAAAAAAAAAAAAAAAAAAAAAATGGATAAAATAAAATATGCACATGTGAAATTGCCAATAAGTAAGAGAGCAAAAAATATTAACCGATGGCATGCACTCATATATGGTTCAAAAAAGATATTGAGGAATTGTTAAATTTTTATGGTATTTATAAAGATTATATGTTTAAAGTGTATAATAAATAAATATTAAGTAATATTAAATCGAAATACCTAAGCAAAACGATTGAGAAAGGAGAGAGAGCGGCGGAGGCAGCTGCCTGGCGTCATGGCTGCTGGTCAAATGAGAGAGCGTCGGTTTCCTTAATTAAACGAGCGCAAACACATTGTTAGTCAAGAGTCCCCTCTCTACTGATCTGGTCAAGCGTCTCGTCTTCCCTTAAAAGCAGGTGTACAGTGGCGCCAAAGAATACAGCCCCGTGATTGGTTAATTAGTGTGCAGGGGGGAATCGACTGCAGAAATGGGGAACTGGGTAACAGATTGATATGATATTATATTAATTAAAAAAAAGATTGTGGTGGGAGGTCTCCCACCCAACTTTCTTTAATTATATTAATAGTTAGTATTTGAGGGGAGAGTGGAAGATTCCATTTTATTATTTAAATAAAAGGGGAGTAAGCTAGTGAATAAAGAGCATATATTTTCTATTATTTCAATAAATATTAAGAACTACTAAGCAAAAGGATATATGAAATATTTTCTTATAGTAATAAATAATAAATAATAGACATTATAGGGGAATTAATATAAATATAAATGCAGGAATAGGAAAGGGAGATTTCAAACGAAATTGAAGCTTTTATAAATCGTCAGTTTAAAAAATTGGATCTCGCAAATTCTCTCTCTCTCTCTCTCTCTCTCTCTTAATAAAGGCAATTCAATTCTCTTTCTCTGTATACTATATGAAAAGATTTCTTATATTGTAGTAATCAATAATATTTTCTCTGTAATAGACATTATAGGGAAATTAATAAATATAAATGCAGGAAAGTGGAAGAGGAGATTTCAAACGAATTTGAAGCTTTTATAACTCGTGAGTTTAAAAAATTGGCTCTCGCAAATTCTCTCTCTCTCTCTCTCTCTCTCTCTAATAATTCTCTGAAATTCAATTCTCTTTCTCTATATACTATATAGATTTGTTAACAAAATCAAATACAGGGCAATCAAACATATATT